>OX104116.1:61316219-61395091 GCA_944474755.1 Limnoperna fortunei
GGTCATTAATTAGACCGTTTCAATACTACTGTATATTAGTCCGTTCCAGGCCTAAAATTATGTTATATACATTTAATCCACGCCCAGACCGTTTCAATACTACTGTATATTAGCCCGTTCCAGGCCTAAAATTATGTATATACATTTAATCCACGCCCAGACCGTTTCAATACTACTGTATATTAGCCCGTTCCAGGCCTAAAATTATGTTATATACATTTAATCCACGCCCAGACCGTTTCAATACTACTGTATATTAGCCCGTTCCAGGCCTAAAATTATGTTATATACATTTAATCCACGCCCAGACCGTTTCAATACTACTGTATATTAGCCCGTTCCAGGCCTAAAATTATGTTATATACATTTAATCCACGCCCAGACCGTTTCAATACTACTGTATATTAGCCCGTTCCAGGCCTAAAATTATGTTATATACATTTAATCCACGCCCAGTCCGTTTCAATACTACTGTATATTAGCCCGTTGCAGGCCTAAAATTATGTTATATACATTTAATCCACGCCCAGACCGTTTCAATACTACTGTATATTAGCCCGTTCCAGGCCTAAAATTATGTTATATACATTTAATCCACGCCCAGACCGTTTCAATACTACTGTATATTAGCCCGTTCCAGGCATAAAATTATGTTATATACATTTAATCCACGCCCAGACAGTTTCAATACTACTGTATATTAGCCCGTTCCATGCCTAAAATTATGTTATATACATTTAATCCACGCCCAGACCGTTTCAATACTACTGTATATTAGCCCGTTCCAGGCCTAAAATTATGCTATATACATTTAATCCACGCCCAGACCGTTTCAATACTACTGTATATTAGCCCGTTCCAGGCCTAAAATTATGTTATATACATTTAATCCACGCCCAGACAGTTTCAATACTACTGTATATTAGCCCGTTCCATGCCTAAAATTATGTTATATACATTTAATCCACGCCCAGACCGTTTCAATACTACTGTATATTAGCCCGTTCCAGGCCTAAAATTATGTTATATACATTTAATCCACGCCCAGACCGTTTCAATACTACTGTATATTAGCCCGTTCCAGGCCTAAAATTATGTTATATACATTTAATCCACGCCCAGACCGTTTCAATACTACTGTATATTAGCCCGTTCCAGGCCTAAAATTATGTTATATACATTTAATCCACGCCCAGACCGTTTCAATACTACTGTATAATAGCCCGTTCCAGGCCTAAAATTATGTTATATACATTTAATCCACGCCCAGACCGTTTCAATACTACTGTATATTAGCCCGTTCCAGGCCTAAAATTATGTTGTATACATTTAATCCACGCCCAGACCGTTTCAATACTACTGTATATTAGCCCGTTCCAGGCCTAAAATTATGTTATATACATTTAATCCACGCCCAGACCGTTTCAATACTACTGTATATTAGCCCGTTCCAGGCCTAAAATTATGTTATATACATTTAATCCACGCCCAGACCGTTTCAATACTACTGTATATTAGCCCGTTCCAGGCCTAAAATTATGTTATATACATTTAATCCACGCCCAGACCGTTTCAATACTACTGTATATTAGCCCGTTCCAGGCCTAAAATTATGTTATATACATTTAATCCACGCCCAGACCGTTTCAATACTACTGTATATTAGCCCGTTCCAGGCCTAAAATTATGCTATATACATTTAATCCACGCCCAGACCGTTTCAATACTACTGTATATTAGCCCGTTGCAGGCCTAAAATTATGTTATATACATTTAATTCACGCCCCAGACCTTTTTAATACTACTGTATATTAGCCCGTTCCAGGCCTAACATTATGTTATATACATTTAATCCACGCCCAGACCGTTTCAATACTACTGTATATTAGCCCGTTCCAGGCCTAAAATTATGTTATATACATTTAATCCACGCCCAGACCGTTTCAATACTACTGTATATTAGCCCGTTCCAGGCCTAAAATTATGTTATATACATTTAATCCACGCCCAGACCGTTTCAATACTACTGTATATTAGCCCGTTCCAGGCCTAACATTATGTTATATACATTTAATCCACGCCCAGACCGTTTCAATACTACTGTATATTAGCCCGTTCCAATCCTAAAATTATGTTATATACATTTAATCCACGCCCAGACCGTTTCAATACTACTGTATATTAGCCCGTTCCAGGCCTAAAATTATGTTATATACATTTAATCCACGCCCAGACCGTTTCAATACTACTGTATATTAGCCCGTTCCAGGCCTAAAATTATGTTATATACATTTAATCCACGCCCAGACCGTTTCAATACTACTGTATATTAGCCCGTTCCAGGCCTAAAATTATGTTATATACATTTAATCCACGCCCAGACCGTTTCAATACTACTGTATATTAGCCCGTTCCAGGCCTAAAATTATGTTATATACATTTAATCCACGCCCGGACCGTTTCAATACTACTGTATATTAGCCCGTTCCAGGCCTAAAATTATGCTATATACATTTAATCCACGCCCAGACCGTTTCAATACTACTGTATATTAGCCCGTTCCAGGCCTAAAATTATGCTATATACATTTAATCCACGCCCAGACCGTTTCAATACTACTGTATATTAGCCCGTTCCAGGCCTAAAATTATGTTATATACATTTAATCCACACCCAGACCGTTTCAATACTACTGTATATTAGCCCGTTCCAGGCCTAAAATTATGTTATATACATTTAATCCACGCCCGGACCGTTTCAATACTACTGTATATTAGCCCGTTCCAGGCCTAAAATTATGCTATATACATTTAATCCACGCCCAGACCGTTTCAATACTACTGTATATTAGCCCGTTCCAGGCCTAAAATTATGCTATATACATTTAATCCACGCCCAGACCGTTTCAATACTACTGTATATTAGCCCGTTCCAGGCCTAAAATTATGTTATATACATTTAATCCACGCCCAGACCGTTTCAATACTACTGTATATTAGCCCGTTCCAGGCCTAACATTATGTTATATACATTTAATCCACGCCCAGACCGTTTCAATACTACTGTATATTAGCCCGTTCCAATCCTAAAATTATGTTATATACATTTAATCCACGCCCAGACCGTTTCAATACTACTGTATATTAGCCCGTTCCAGGCCTAAAATTATGTTATATACATTTAATCCACGCCCAGACCGTTTCAATACTACTGTATATTAGCCCGTTCCAGGCCTAAAATTATGTTATATACATTTAATCCACGCCCAGACCGTTTCAATACTACTGTATATTAGCCCGTTCCAGGCCTAAAATTATGTTATATACATTTAATCCACGCCCAGACCGTTTCAATACTACTGTATATTAGCCCGTTCCAGGCCTAAAATTATGTTATATACATTTAATCCACGCCCGGACCGTTTCAATACTACTGTATATTAGCCCGTTCCAGGCCTAAAATTATGCTATATACATTTAATCCACGCCCAGACCGTTTCAATACTACTGTATATTAGCCCGTTCCAGGCCTAAAATTATGCTATATACATTTAATCCACGCCCAGACCGTTTCAATACTACTGTATATTAGCCCGTTCCAGGCCTAAAATTATGTTATATACATTTAATCCACACCCAGACCGTTTCAATACTACTGTATATTAGCCCGTTCCAGGCCTAAAATTATGTTATATACATTTAATCCACGCCCAGACCGTTTCAATACTACTGTATATATTAGCCCGTTCCAGGCCTAAAATTATGTTATATACATTTAATCCACGCCCAGACCGTTTCAATACTACTGTATATTAGCCCGTTCCAGGCCTAAAATTATGTTATATACATTTAATCCACGCCCAGACCGTTTCAATACTACTGTATATTAGCCCGTTCCAGGCCTAAAATTATGTTATATACATTTAATCCACGCCCAGACCGTTTCAATACTACTGTATATTAGCCCGTTCCAGGCCTAAAATTATGTTATATACATTTAATCCACGCCCAGACCGTTTCAATACTACTGTATATTAGCCCGTTCCAATCCTAAAATTATGTTATATACATTTAATCCACGCCCAGACCGT
Source organism: Limnoperna fortunei (assembly GCA_944474755.1). Classification (NCBI taxonomy): domain Eukaryota; kingdom Metazoa; phylum Mollusca; class Bivalvia; order Mytilida; family Modiolidae; genus Limnoperna; species Limnoperna fortunei. The sequence continues at coordinate 61,320,310 of OX104116.1, forward strand.
TTCAATACTACTGTATATTAGCCCGTTCCAGGCCTAAAATTATGTTATATACATTTAATTCACGCCCCAGACCTTTTTAATACTACTGTATATTAGCCCGTTCCAGGCCTAACATTATGTTATATACATTTAATCCACGCCCAGACCGTTTCAATACTACTGTATATTAGCCCGTTCCAGGCCTAAAATTATGTTATATACATTTAATCCACGCCCAGACCGTTTCAATACTACTGTATATTAGCCCGTTCCAGGCCTAAAATTATGTTATATACATTTAATCCACGCCCAGACCGTTTCAATACTACTGTATATTAGCCCGTTCCAGGCCTAACATTATGTTATATACATTTAATCCACGCCCAGACCGTTTCAATACTACTGTATATTAGCCCGTTCCAATCCTAAAATTATGTTATATACATTTAATCCACGCCCAGACCGTTTCAATACTACTGTATATTAGCCCGTTCCAGGCCTAAAATTATGTTATATACATTTAATCCACGCCCAGACCGTTTCAATACTACTGTATATTAGCCCGTTCCAGGCCTAAAATTATGTTATATACATTTAATCCACGCCCAGACCGTTTCAATACTACTGTATATTAGCCCGTTCCAGGCCTAAAATTATGTTATATACATTTAATCCACGCCCAGACCGTTTCAATACTACTGTATATTAGCCCGTTCCAGGCCTAAAATTATGTTATATACATTTAATCCACGCCCGGACCGTTTCAATACTACTGTATATTAGCCCGTTCCAGGCCTAAAATTATGCTATATACATTTAATCCACGCCCAGACCGTTTCAATACTACTGTATATTAGCCCGTTCCAGGCCTAAAATTATGCTATATACATTTAATCCACGCCCAGACCGTTTCAATACTACTGTATATTAGCCCGTTCCAGGCCTAAAATTATGTTATATACATTTAATCCACACCCAGACCGTTTCAATACTACTGTATATTAGCCCGTTCCAGGCCTAAAATTATGTTATATACATTTAATCCACGCCCAGACCGTTTCAATACTACTGTATATATTAGCCCGTTCCAGGCCTAAAATTATGTTATATACATTTAATCCACGCCCAGACCGTTTCAATACTACTGTATATTAGCCCGTTCCAGGCCTAAAATTATGTTATATACATTTAATCCACGCCCAGACCGTTTCAATACTACTGTATATTAGCCCGTTCCAGGCCTAAAATTATGTTATATACATTTAATCCACGCCCAGACCGTTTCAATACTACTGTATATTAGCCCGTTCCAGGCCTAAAATTATGTTATATACATTTAATCCACGCCCAGACCGTTTCAATACTACTGTATATTAGCCCGTTCCAATCCTAAAATTATGTTATATACATTTAATCCACGCCCAGACCGTTTCAATACTACTGTATATTAGCCCGTTCCAGGCCTAAAATTATGTTATATACATTTAATTCACGCCCCAGACCTTTTTAATACTACTGTATATTAGCCCGTTCCAGGCCTAACATTATGTTATATACATTTAATCCACGCCCAGACCGTTTCAATACTACTGTATATTAGCCCGTTCCAGGCCTAAAATTATGTTATATACATTTAATCCACACCCAGACCGTTTCAATACTACTGTATATTAGCCCGTTCCAGGCCTAAAATTATGTTATATACATTTAATCCACGCCCAGACCGTTTCAATACTACTGTATATATTAGCCCGTTCCAGGCCTAAAATTATGTTATATACATTTAATCCACGCCCAGACCGTTTCAATACTACTGTATATTAGCCCGTTCCAGGCCTAAAATTATGTTATATACATTTAATCCACGCCCAGACCGTTTCAATACTACTGTATATTAGCCCGTTCCAGGCCTAAAATTATGTTATATACATTTAATCCACGCCCAGACCGTTTCAATACTACTGTATATTAGCCCGTTCCAGGCCTAAAATTATGTTATATACATTTAATCCACGCCCAGACCGTTTCAATACTACTGTATATTAGCCCGTTCCAATCCTAAAATTATGTTATATACATTTAATCCACGCCCAGACCGTTTCAATACTACTGTATATTAGCCCGTTGCAGGCCTAAAATTATGTTATATACATTTAATTCACGCCCCAGACCTTTTTAATACTACTGTATATTAGCCCGTTCCAGGCCTAACATTATGTTATATACATTTAATCCACGCCCAGACCGTTTCAATACTACTGTATATTAGCCCGTTCCAGGCCTAAAATTATGTTATATACATTTAATCCACGCCCAGACCGTTTCAATACTACTGTATATTAGCCCGTTCCAGGCCTAAAATTATGTTATATACATTTAATCCACGCCCAGACCGTTTCAATACTACTGTATATTAGCCCGTTCCAGGCCTAACATTATGTTATATACATTTAATCCACGCCCAGACCGTTTCAATACTACTGTATATTAGCCCGTTCCAATCCTAAAATTATGTTATATACATTTAATCCACGCCCAGACCGTTTCAATACTACTGTATATTAGCCCGTTCCAGGCCTAAAATTATGTTATATACATTTAATCCACGCCCAGACCGTTTCAATACTACTGTATATTAGCCCGTTCCAGGCCTTAAATTATGTTATATACATTTAATCCACGCCCAGACCGTTTCAATACTACTGTATATTAGCCCGTTCCAGGCCTAAAATTATGTTATATACATTTAATCCACGCCCGGACCGTTTCAATACTACTGTATATTAGCCCGTTCCAGGCCTAAAATTATGCTATATACATTTAATCCACGCCCAGACCGTTTCAATACTACTGTATATTAGCCCGTTCCAGGCCTAAAATTATGCTATATACATTTAATCCACGCCCAGACCGTTTCAATACTACTGTATATTAGCCCGTTCCAGGCCTAAAATTATGTTATATACATTTAATCCACACCCAGACCGTTTCAATACTACTGTATATTAGCCCGTTCCAATCCTAAAATTATGTTATATACATTTAATCCACGCCCAGACCGTTTCAATACTACTGTATATTAGCCCGTTCCAGGCCTAAAATTATGTTATATACATTTAATCCACGCCCAGACCGTTTCAATACTACTGTATATTAGCCCGTTCCAGGCCTAAAATTATGTTATATACATTTAATCCACGCCCAGACCGTTTCAATACTACTGTATATTAGCCCGTTCCAGGCGTAAAATTATGTTATATACATTTAATCCACGCCCAGACCGTTTCAATACTACTGTATATTAGCCCGTTCCAGGCCTAAAATTATGTTATATACATTTAATCCACGCCCAGACCGTTTCAATACTACTGTATATTAGCCCGTTCCAGGCCTAAAATTATGTTATATACATTTAATCCACGCCCAGACCGTTTCAATACTACTGTATATTAGCCCGTTCCAGGCCTAAAATTATGTTATATACATTTAATCCACGCCCAGACCGTTTCAATACTACTATATATTAGCCCGTTCCAGGCCTAAAATTATGTTATATACATTTAATCCACGCCCAGACCGTTTCAATACTACTGTATATTAGCCCGTTCCAGGCCTAAAATTATGCTATATACATTTAATCCACGCCCAGACCGTTTCAATACTACTGTATATTAGCCCGTTGCAGGCCTAAAATTATGTTATATACATTTAATTCACGCCCCAGACCTTTTTAATACTACTGTATATTAGCCCGTTCCAGAACCTAACATTATGTTATATACATTTAATCCACGCCCAGACCGTTTCAATACTACTGTATATTAGCCCGTTCCAGGCCTAAAATTATGTTATATACATTTAATCCACGCCCAGACCGTTTCAATACTACTGTATATTAGCCCGTTCCAGGCCTAAAATTATGTTATATACATTTAATCCACGCCCAGACCGTTTCAATACTACTGTATATTAGCCCGTTCCAGGCCTAACATTATGTTATATACATTTAATCCACGCCCAGACCGTTTCAATACTACTGTATATTAGCCCGTTCCAATCCTAAAATTATGTTATATACATTTAATCCACGCCCAGACCGTTTCAATACTACTGTATATTAGCCCGTTCCAGGCCTAAAATTATGTTATATACATTTAATCCACGCCCAGACCGTTTCAATACTACTGTATATTAGCCCGTTCCAGGCCTAAAATTATGTTATATACATTTAATCCACGCCCAGACCGTTTCAATACTACTGTATATTAGCCCGTTCCAGGCCTAAAATTATGTTATATACATTTAATCCACGCCCAGACCGTTTCAATACTACTGTATATTAGCCCGTTCCAGGCCTAAAATTATGTTATATACATTTAATCCACGCCCAGACCGTTTCAATACTACTGTATATTAGCCCGTTCCAATCCTAAAATTATGCTATATACATTTAATCCACGCCCAGACCGTTTCAATACTACTGTATATTAGCCCGTTCCAGGCCTAAAATTATGTTATATACATTTAATCCACGCCCAGACCGTTTCAATACTACTGTATATTAGCCCGTTCCAGGCCTAAAATTATGTTATATACATTTAATCCACGCCCAGACCGTTTCAATACTACTGTATATTAGCCCGTTCCAATCCTAAAATTATGCTATATACATTTAATCCACGCCCAGACCGTTTCAATACTACTGTATATTAGCCCGTTGCAGGCCTAAAATTATGTTATATACATTTAATTCACGCCCCAGACCTTTTTAATACTAGTGTATATTAGCCCGTTCCAGGCGTAAAATTATGTTATATACATTTAATCCACGCCCAGACCGTTTCAATACTACTGTATATTAGCCCGTTCCAGGCCTAAAATTATGTTATATACATTTAATCCACGCCCAGACCGTTTCAATACTACTGTATATTAGCCCATTCCAGGCCTAAAATTATGTTATATACATTTAATCCACACCCAGACAGTTTCAATACTACTGTAAATTTTATCCGTTACACTCCTTAAATTTAATCCACGTCCTACCGTTTCAATCCTTCAGTTTATTTACGCGTTCCAGGGTGCCGTTTCATAAAGCGGTCGTTAGCTTAACGTGCACGTTATCCCATTTAAATTGCATTCAGGCCTTAAATTATGTCTCATACATTTAATCCACGCACAGACCGTCTTATTACAAATGTTTATAATCGCGCTCTAGGCTTAAAAATATGTCTTATAGTAGACTTAATCTACGTTCCTGAAAGCTGTTTTAATACAACTGTGTTTTTTGGGCCTTAAAATTTGTGTTATAATTTTAATCCACGTACAGACCGTTTCAATCAAACAAAAAGGCTTTTTCAAGAATTGAAACTGGCTGTGCTTAAAATAAGATTTTTGTGGGATACGTAATGCCATTAAAATTCAGATCATACCAGAGCGGTCGGGATGATTTTTATGTAGCTGAAATATATTAATTTAATTATACCCGTCGCATGCATGAACCTGTGCGTGTCTCGAATGTCGTGTAAAATGCATTTATTAATACAAATGTATTGTCATAATGGTTTGTATATGTGGATTCAATTTCTGAAGCATAATGTTAGGTATTATTGCGTTGACAACAAGTCATTTTGGGTAAAATAGAAGCGACCCTAATATTATAGCCCTAGGTAACGTGAGTACGAAACGAACGCACATGGTCTGTGAGTGGATTGGATTACATTTATTCGGCAGAATGTTAGTCTTCAAATGTTATGAAAGGATTCACACGTCAAATAGACCGATATTAAATAATTTAATGGTTTTAAAAGAATTTAAATTGCTCAAAGACGTTTGTATTTTAATTTAAATAATTTGTATTAAAAATGTGATGCCTGTCCATTTAAAACTAAGATGGAAAAATGACTAACTTACGTATCTTATAATTTATTCTTTTAAAACTTTCTTATCATTTATTATTTAGTGAATTGTGAGACAAGCGCGATAACCATGTTTCATTCCCGCTATTCAATAAAATCCCATTGAAGTCGTGGATCGGCCTATCCGGTGATTGGCCTATTCGTTGATTAAGCCGCTGCCAGCTACTGATGGATCACGCATCGAATTTCTCACCGGAACTATAGAAGTAACGATAAAACCAAATACACTACTTCGCGACATAAATATTCCGGATATTATTTTGCATATGTGTGAAAATATTTCACTGCGAAAAATAATAACAACACAACACGCAATGTGCATTTTGCGTGTTTTGCTGTGCTATAGTGATAATATTAGGTTTACTGACTTACAATCAAAGAGAAAACAAACTTAAGTTCACTATCAACTCAACATGTAGCTTTATAATACCATACACACGTGGATAAAAAGAACCTATTGATAGAACCTATTGATAGTTTTGCAAAAGCAAAAAAAAAACTCAAACTACTGATTTTGGATTTATTTACGGTACTTATAATATTTATACATAGAACTGACTATATTTTTTCTATTTAACTTCGTCAGAACTTTCCCGCCACGTATCTAGTTCTTCTGGTAAGAAATGCAGTTTTTCATTGTCACATACGGAACAATTTTTGTTCAAGCATTGTGAAATATTTCACACGAGGCTTTTTGACATAGTGATTCAAGTACAATACAATTCAAATGTTCATACACTTTGAAATTGCCTGTTGATGGCACGTCTATATTATATTTATTATTATTATGAAATTGAATACATGGTTTAAATAGACAAATAATCTCTACGTGCTGTTGACAGCAATATGTTTAAATCTTTGGATCGGCGCTAATAACGAAAAACGGTTTACAAGATTCGAAAGTGCTCCGACACATGAGGATGTTTTCTTTCGAAATCTATATAATTTTCTGTTTTGAGTATTTTCTAATAAAATGAATTGTATGGCTTACAGCAACATTTATTGTATGGGTTTTAGTACGTGTTCCCGAATTTCCTGTTCACCACTAAGACTAGGACGTAACTAAGAGCACTAAGAGTAACGCCTTTCTTGCTAGATTTGTAGTACTTTAAATTTTCTTCGCTTATTTAAGCGGTCACTACATTCATTGTTATTCTTAGCTAGAATAATGTAGCTCCGCCAAGATAAAAAAGGAGCTACATTATTGTAGCTATGTTAACCTTGCCTCGTCAGTTTTCCTTACGTTTATTGGCTTCAATAAATGATTTAACATTAATACATTCTCTGCAGATTTTATTGTGCCTTACAATTCAAGATAAAAAATAGCTTGTTTAATTTTGAGGCTGCTGGAGAATCGCTTGAAAGATACTTGTGCTATCTTGTGCAACAAAACTGTTCAATTTTTCGGATACATGTAAGGTACATTTTAAAATTTTCGACCACACAGGCTTATTTCTGTCTTCTCATCTACTACTCTTTCCTCAATATTTGTCTGCATTTCTTTTGGTCATATGCAACTATTACTGTCATAATTAGGTTCGATAACTCTGTTTATCACTGAACGAATGTTGTGTATCATTAACACAAAAATTTTATAATATATCAAATTGCTGTTATTATTAATAAAATAATTGTATGTGTTTTAAACATATTATTAATATTTGACAATTTTTTCTATTTTTTATATCTAGTTTTATTTTTTATCATTTATTTAGTTCCTCGTTTATTGGTGTTATCCCCGTGGCATCATTATTTTTTTATACTAAAAAACTACTACTATAGTTCATAATTTAATAAAATTATTAATGAATTATGGTTACCTAATAAACCTTTGTGACAGATGTGTTATTTAGAACACCTGTAATGTATTGAAATTGAACCCATGCTGTGTCTTCCTGATAAAGCTTGTACTGCCATAAACTTGTATTCTCTGTACAGGAGGTGTGTTCACGTTTCTCCAACTTTTGATAATTAACTATAACAACATCCAATTAGGGGTGGGGATTAGGGGGCCATCAAAAGGATTGCTAAGATTTTTACCTGTAAAGTATGTAGGAAAAAATACGTTTTTAAGTAGCATAAGAAAATGTGAATATAATTTAAGAATATATTAATGTTAATAAAACTAGTATTCTTATATGTTAAATAAGCTGATATTTTTATTTTATAATTGAATATTTTCTTCATCATTTAGTTTCATTCTGCATAAATGTAAGAGATGAATAAAATATTTGAAAATTATTAAATAAAAAATATTTAAAATTCAATAACTTTCTTAATTTTTTTTCTAATTATTTCCTAATTTAAATGCAGATTTGTCAGCTTGTCTAAGTATTTATATTAGCTTGGCCAAAAAAAAGTAAGCTTGGTCAAACAGAAGCTGTGAAATTACAAATGATTAAGTATCAAAAATGTGATCTGACACACTGAACATCACTCATAAATGCTTTATAAACCACAAAACTTGAAATGGAGGTCAGTTAACTTAGTACACACAATGGCGAACGCAATGCTTGCAGTGAACTTTGTGCCAAACAAGTTCGGCAGAGTCAGGTTAGAATTGAATGGTTACCAGTTCATGGTTAAGACTACTAAAGGTGACAGAAGATACTGGAAATGTGTTGTTCCACTTTGTACTGCAACAGTAAACACAAATTTAGAGAACATCACCAAGCTAGGGAACCAACACTCACACCCACCAAGCACAGCAAAAGTAAAGGCACAGGCAGTACTCAACATCATCAAAGAAAGAAGCACCAAAGAGACCACACCAATACCAACCATATACGAAGAAGAGAGAGCAAAACTACGTTCAGCAGAATATATGGATGTCAACCCAGACCACGACGACAGAGGCAAACGACATTCAAGTATCATCGGGAGCAACAACCAGACCAAAACAGAAGAAGTACAGAGACATCGACACAAGACTCAGCACACTCAAGCACAGATTCCTTGACCAACAGATGACAGTCCAAGACTACACAGACCAACCATCTTTTTGTATTCGCATGGAGCTTCGCCAGTAACTTTGCAGTGAAATGTATTCAGTGCTAATACATGTAATAGACAGTGCTTTCCAATGCTTTTTATTTCCTTATATTGTTATGTAAATATAAATATCTTGTTATGGAATACTAGTACAAAAATAAATACTTAATAAAATTATATTATAATTACAAAAAAATATATGAACATTTTATGATGAGAAACAAAAATACTATTTATGAAAATAAAATAAAAAGAACTTTACACAGAAAAAAATAGACTCGAAATAAAACAAAGGAAACAAAATATTATCTTATATATGTATACTACTGAACAGGTAGCTATCCTTATGATGGCCCCCTAATCCCCACCCCTAATTGGATGTTTATTGAACAGCTTATTCCTTAGAACTTGAATTTTGACTGAGAAAAATGCGCCCTAAATGGGGATATTTTTGTAATTATCTTTTACATAAATACTTTATACATGTTTATCACAAAGTTCATTATCACATTTTCAATTCAAGACAATGCAATTGCAGTTAGTTTTTAGACTATCTATAGACAGTATTTTGTTTGTCAAATACTTTTAAAGTTTTTTTTAATTTAATTATTAAAATATTTACATCTAAATTAAACATGTTACAAATTTCTGAGATATAATTAAACCATAAAAATACCACACATCCCTCTCCCATGTCTGAACCACGTGGTCTGAACTTCGTCATGTTAAAAATTGTAAAATGAGCTAATTTCAAATGAAATGGGAAGTATGAAGATCAAAAATTAAAGTGTTAAAAATGTGAAAATTAAATACATCAATATGTCTACTATTTGTATATATGTGCAAAACTATGTTTATACGAACTGTATTTATGCAATTTACGTCAGAAGTGGAGCATATTTGACATTTTCCCATTGAAACAATGTAACCAGAAGGCAGAAAATAAGGCTTTTTTTCAAGCAAAATGGGAAGTATTTTGCAAGTAATTTAAACTGATAAGAGACTGTAGAACTGGGAACAATGTGCAAAACATATATATTTTATTTATTTAACAAGATATCGGCGTTTTTTTAATCGTCCCATTGATTTTCTATTGAGTGAAATATCCAATATGGCTGACAAAAATACGTCACAGAAGTCACGTGATGTCGCTAATAGTTGTATATGCCGTCCGTCTATCTTATCGTTCGTTTTGCTTTTGTTCGTTGATGCCTTTTCAACATTTGAATTTGGTCTTCTGTCTTCTCTTGTTTATTTCTTTTTTTCATTTAGAATGGTAGTATTTCAGTTTCTTCTGTCTATTTCACGTTGTTTGTAAGCTTCCTGTAGTGTCTTGCCTTTTGAAACAGTGGGTTTAATGAGGAGTCTAAAAACGGTACAGTAGGGGCCTCGGTGGCCGAATGGTTAAGGTAGTTCGTGTACTACTGATCACGTGGTCTGTCAACACTGAGATTGCGGATTCGAGCCTCACTGCGGGTAGGGTGCGATCGACTCCAATCTTATTTGACAAGGAATGCCAGTTTTCCTACCGAAGGTCGGGTGTTTTCTCCGGGTTCTCTGGCTTCCTCCCCAAACAAAAATTGGACGCCATGATATAGCTGGAAAATTTCTGAAAGTGGCGTTAAACAATATTCAAACAAACAAACAAACGGTACAGTACGTTACGTTATGTATTATTATTGTCATTGAAACTTGAAGCAGGTATTTATTTTGCCACTTTACCTATGTGGTTTGTAGTTTCTAGTATGCATGTGTAATTCAATGCCAGTGTAGGTAATATTAAGTCTGAAACCAATAAATAAAATATTGATAATTTATAACGAATCCGTTCAATCCATAATATCAGTTCGTGTTGATAATTAAATTATTATTTACAATTACAAAACCATCTACGTATCAATAATCAACAATACAGTTTTATAGTTAACATAAAATGTCAACTCTTGTTTTACTATTATATTATTTATAAACATGAGTTTAAAAGTGTCAGTAGAGGTCAAGATAACGATCACTAATTGACGTTTATTTTATTTGATTAAAGAATAGGTGGTTGTATTTCATGTTTTATTACTAACTACATGTAACTATTAAATCGATATCTACTGTGTTGAATTGTACTTTCATCAGAATGTGCCACTATTTTATGTTGTTTCCTAAATAATGTTCCTCAAGTGTTTATGAAGCCATTTAAATCATGTCTAACTATTACAAAAAAACTTTTTTAAGCACTTGCATTGCAAAAAGTTTTAATACTGAGAAGATTTGGTAAATTATTAAAATATATGTTATTACAATAAAAAAAAACCTTTTTCAACATGTTTAAGCACTTGCATTACATATATTTTAATTATCGAGAAGATTTGGTAAATTATTTTAATGCATAAAACTCGAAAAAAATTAAGCAAGAAAAAACCATAATTCTGTACCACAAAACGTGCAAACATGACAGACACAATATTTAAGAACAAAGTAGAGACTCATCTTAAACCATCTCATCAATAGTGATGATGCCTAGGAGAGATAGTGCTGTTCTAAGATGAAACTATTAAAAGCTTATTATCTCAAAGATTCTTTGATTTCAAAAGTTATACTGATTTACCATGTAGTCAAGAAACAATGATTACAAATAATAAATACAAAAACAGAATGTAACCAGAACCTAATAAAACATGTCTGCCTCTTGTCTAATAAGACACACGTCGAGTTAAACAGCTTTTCACTGTTATATTCTTATTGTTATATAAATTTTCAACACTATAAAATAATTGAACAGACTAAACCAGTAAAATTCAGTTTATAGCTTTACCTATTGTCTGTTTACAGGTACATCAGATTGCACGATAATACTTTTACATACATCAACAACAAACCAAACAGTGTCCTATCAAAGTTTATAATCTTAAATGATTGTTAAGAAGATACCTACCCAACTACCGTGTTATTATTTTTGTAGGAAATGACCTACATGAAGGATATCAATAATGTACATTTATTGTTTTTCCACTGATTTCGCTGGATGTTTGTATTTTTTTAAGCGTTTTAACACATACATCGCATTTTTGTTTTGTTTCTCTCTTTGCAGAAACTTTTAATAACTAAAGCTACCTGATATATATAAATTAGGGATTTATACAAAAGACATTATTGTTTTTGGTTTATTTTTTGAATGATGTTTGACTCCACTTTTAGTCTTTTTGCAGCTATATCGTGGCATCCAGATTTTACTGTGGGTGAAAACCCCCGACCTTTGGTGGGAAAACTGCCAATCCTTGTCAATTAAGATTGGCGTTGAGGTAAGACTCGAACCCGCAAAATTGACTACAGTATAGTGTTGATTGACAGAATAAGGTAATGTTTTATTATAACAGTTTAAAACTGCACCAACTACTTTTCATTCTAATGTAACGCTAGATGTAACGTATATTTTGATTAGACTGTGATAACGTAAATTAAAGATAATCCGGCATCAATAAATGATTTGAAGGTCACAAATATTCTTATACTGACTGAGTCACAAACATTTATGCGACCATCAAGTGCAGAACGATACCAACAAATCTCAATACAATACCTTTAACTCCTGATGTGTTCATAACATCATTCACATAGTTGTTTTTAGCATGATTAACGGGAAACTTTTAGACATACTGGCTCGGACGTTTCTAATATACAAAGGTCCAAACCTGATGGCATTGAGGACACAAAGTTTTCTGTTAAAAAAGTGTATTAAATTCATACGATATAACAGATATTCAATCTGACAACCGACGTTTCCAGGAAAAAAACATTATTACAAATGTATCAATATATTCGCCCTTGTTATGTCCAGTTACAAGACATCTTTAACTACGAGGACGATGAACAACACGACATTGCATCATATGTAAATCGAAGAATTGTAAAACTTACAGTATCTTGATAACAGATACTAAATTTACAAGCAACGTGACCAACAAAACGTATTTCACCAGAAGTTTTGAATTTTTAATCAGAAAACATTGTCTACGCATTAAAATGCAACTTATGCAGACTTATTAACCTTGATGAAATTAAAGCACGACTAAACATCTATCACCCTTCTAACAACCTTCAATTAAGTAAACCAATACCTAATCGACGAATAGGACACCTTTCCAGTCCTGATTGAAGCACTTTGAATGTTATAGACCTTTTCAATCATAATCACAGGCGTAGTCATGATCATCGTAACCATTCATCTCCACATATCAATAAATGACCTTCTACAATTTCTTCAAAAACTGCTAAGAATATATTATATTCGCACTACGATGTATTTTCTCTCACCTAAAGCTCTAATTTCACTTAATCTGGAATGTCTACATTCAGCCGCAATAGAACCTTCTTCCAAAGACAAGTAGCAGCTATTTTTGCATTGGGATTGACAGATAGTTCAAATCGGTTACACACAGAGAGATGAACAGGAACTGTACTTTTCGCTTACAAAGGTATAGATGGCATCAATCTAGTTAATATCTTACATCAAAAGTCTGTTACTTCCAATACTTCACCATACTTTATCTGTACCGATTATTTTTTATACCTATACTACACTCATTGAACCTATGATCTTTAATTTCTAATGTGTATTGCATGATCTTTTGATCGATGGCTTCAAAGCCAAACGTTCAGACTGCTTTACTATTCCTTCCAGGTCACGTGATAAACCCAAGACCTCTACATCGTAGACAATGAAAGCATCCGTAATATTATGTCCAAAGGACTGGAATACTGTAAATCTAAATTCATCAACTAAAGACTTTAAATTATTAGTTTATTCAGTAAAATGCTATGCCAGAAAAGGGGCAGAACAATGGAACAAATTCTTAGAGTCATTGTATCAAATATTAATCAGTCGATTAAGAAGGTCGACGAGTGCGAAAGCATCATCATTCTTCAAAAATCTTGACAAATATGTTGTTGCGCCGTCAGATAACGCCCCCTTTTAAATCGGAAGATTTAATAATTAGACACCAAGAATTCACTTAGAAATCCTACCTAAACGTTCACAACGCTTTAAAAAGAGAAGATTTGAAAAAAAGAATCACAATCGAATTAAGCATCTTTCTCCATATCAATTTGAAAATTGTGATCATTCACCATCGTATTGGACACCAAAACAGCACAATAATCCAGCGTTTCATAGCAGGATTGTATACGTGTACCATCAAACCTCTATCTAAAAGACCTGGCAGACTTCTTATGGTCTAGGTTCTTTTCACAGTAACAGTTTTGAAACGTTCGATTTTAGTTTCTGTACACGACAATCCATATCGGATTAAATCCAGGCTTTCGATATTACTAAACGCTGTTTTTTTTTCAAGAAAAACGGAAAAGAGACGAAATAATACGCTATGACAATTCATCATTATTTTTTATTAGATTTTTGTGTGGATTTATATCAGTTTAATAATATCCCGATACGAATTTGTTGATTTCTGTTTAGTGTGCCATTATTAATTTAACAGTTGGACATCTAGTACAACAATACTACGTCTAGTTTTTATTGAATGCTAACATATTTATCGATGACACACTCACTATAACAAAACTAATATACCCGTTTCAGTAAATTAAATGAAAATGTTGTAAATATTACTTTTAAACCATAAAAATCAGTTGGAATGTAATATTTATTAGCAACACAACTTTGTGCAAACAAAAAAGTATGTGAAAAACAGGGAAGATGTTTTTCGAAAACATATGTTGGTGCTGTTTTTACAGATATTTGTGTTTTCACCCCATTTTAGTTACATCAGCCTTACAGCAGTTTGCAATATAATTAATGAATTCTTCAAAAAACTGTATTTTTAAAAACAACTCTCTGGAAATGATTAAAAATGTTTTGGAATAAGGGTCCTTTGTGTTTGTCCATTGTTTATGTTATTATTTTACCATTTCAAAATTTATGTAAGTTTTTATTAGGTAAACAGTTGTTTGTATTTATAGTTTTTGCTACATTCCACAATTTTCATTTGTACACTTTTTAAATAATTCAGTCTGAGGTATATACGACTTCCAAGACAATTTCAGTTCTGACTTCAGATTAAATACTTTTTCATTGTAATGGTATAAAGTTATGTACTTTTTTGCCTGGGTTCTAACAAGTTGAAACGGTGTTGTATCAACATCATCATTAATTATTTCATCAAATTTTCAAAAAGTGGTAATATAAGCGTGCAGTATATGTTTTATTATCAGATACTAGCCCTTGAAAATCTATCCAAAGCAAATATGTTTATGATGGGTACCTCGGGCAGGAGATCATCTACCTGACATAAGATTCCTTAGATGCAATATAACGATATAAAAAATTAAATATGTGTTGTCCATTTTAAACATAGATTTATGTCTAATACATCTGTGAAGCCTCGTTTGTTACATATAAAACAAAATATATAAAAAAAACCCATTTTTAAATAATCTGTGTGAAATGTGTAGATTAACGATTCATTTTAATAAACGAAGACAATTAAACTGCTAAAACCGCATGGAACTTCAAATTGTTTTGCAAACATCCTGGTAGCAGCCTTTTTAAACAGGCTTGTTACATCTTACATCAATTGCATAATATAAAAATACTACTCAACAGCTCATGAGTAGCACACATTAAAAAACAGCAATAAAATTTAGGATATTTTGCTCGCTTTATTTAATAATATAGTATTATTGTCTATTTTCCATATTAGCTGAATTATCTGTTAAGGACTTTCTATATTCAACTGATGAGAGTTCGTGGTTTTCATTATTAGCTAAATAAATGGTCAAGTCTAGCCTTTCGGACCGAGACGAAACTGAAATCCAGTATGGATAGCAGAAGACCACTAACTCAGCCAATATGGAAAGATTTACGCAATTATGTTTTAATTGGCTTACTTATCAATGTCGAATTGGCTAGTCCAATATGGATCCAAAACAAGGAAGATATGGGATTTGAAAACTTTCACTATAAACCAGTACAATATGTAGTACGGCATATAAAATAAGTAACTTTCATATTGGGTTCTTTATATTGACTTGTATTCTATTTTTACTCAATAATAACATTTTATCTTTTTTTTTATCACATGTTATAACACATATTATTATCTTCAGTTGTTTTGAATTTTTCTTATGGGGACATTCACATTTGTCGAATTACTACATGTGTTTATTTCCATCAACTATACCGATTTAGATTGCTCAGGTTGCTTGAATTTTTTTTAATATTGAAGTCGTCTTATTCAAAATATCGATAATGGTGGATTTAAGTACTCTTCTATTAACGTATAAACAATTTGATATAAGGGTCTTGGTGACTTAGTGATCTACATATTAAATATCTACTATTTAACGCTGTGTCAACAACGGTAATATATGTTCGTACTAGACGTGTGGCAATCTTATTTATAAGGATTACTATATCTCCTGCTGAAGGTCGGGGTTTACATCTAGTTGTACAGAAGACGCCTGGCAGCTAAAGTTCATTCTAGTGACAAAAAAGTACCCGTATGTAGATTGATCACGTCAATAAATGTGCCCCTTATAATCTTGTTTTTCATTCTTATAGAAATTCTAGTAGATGTGTAAATACTAAAAACAGAAAGCAACAAACTCGAATATTTTTAAATGCAAAAACTGTTTCTTAGAAACATTAAAAGACAATATTACAATCTTTATATTTTTACAAAAAATTCAATCGCACCAACAAAGTTTTGCAATGTAATTTGATGAACTATTACTGCACCAACATATTATGTTGTAGTAAATATCTACATGTTAAACAAATTGAGAACAAAACATATAGTAAAAATCAGACAAAACATATTTATTATAACTTTTCACATATAAGATTGTAAACAATATAACAAACTATATTCATAACCTAACATATAACATTTTAAACTAACGAGTATGTGTCTCTTGTAGATTGTTGGATTCTGTCACATATCTGGTTGTGACATACAGTTGTTCTCGTACGAGTGTTCAGATTTTTCTAGAAACAATAAAAATATAAGACTAGAAATAAGTATCAATATTTTCATGCGAAATTCATTACAACATTTGAAGCCTTAAAATCAGAATTGCATGTACAGTTATCTAGAAAAGTGATTTGTATACAAGTGTTTCATAATTTGTGAAGATTGGGATGAACAATATTTTCTAAAAACATACTGATAATATACACACCCGAAAAAAGTATTGCAACTCTTGATTTTTGCAATGAACAAAGAACGATAAGATAAGAGAATGTCAATTTTTCTTAAAATACAGTTAACTTCAAATATTTTATATTAAATAAGAGCATTGGCAAGCCCATATTGATTAAAAGCATTAAATATTAAAATTAAAGATACCAGTCTTGCTGGTAAAGCTAACTGGTCTAAGGGATTCACATTCCGTTGTAAAACAGCCAAAGCATGCCACAAACTGCATTGTTGTTAGTATAAATTTATATTTTGCTGTTGTCTCAATTGTTGCCATTTATGACGAAATGCCTGTTCTAGATCTGCTAATGTCTGTCCTGGAGGCATTCGTTCTCGCACATGCGACTGATGATGTTCCATATGTGCTCAGCTAGATTCAAGACCGGACTTCCCGCTGGCAAATACAATGTCTCTAGCATCTCGTCACGCAAATAAGCAGTCACGACGCTAGCACTATGCCGTCTGGAGTTGTCGTCTTTAAAGAAAGTTCTTATCCAGAGTGGATGACTGTCAAAATGAGACACTAAACTCGTTTCCAGAATGTCATGCTGCTACCTTTGCGCATTCATATTACCGCGATCAGTCCTCCTGAGGTCAAGCTTACAGTCATATAACACACATCCCCAAATCACAACTGAGCAACCGCTAAGCGTACAGCTTCCGAAAGTTGCATTCGGCTTTTGTAGTGTTTGTTGCCGCCATACTCGCACTCTTTGCAGTTAAATGCAAGATAAAAGCTGGCTTCAAAACAAAGGTAATTTCTACAAGAAAATAAATTGCATTGATGACGGGTTTGGTACCATTACAAATGTGCCGGCTTATTTCTTGCGAGCAATAGACGTTTCAAGATACGTCTTGAATGACAACATACATCTTTAAGTCTATTCCATGTATGTTCGTAAGTTCAACACAGTGCTGGTAACAAATTGGTTCTCCGACAATTCTGCTAAGAGTCATATCTTCAAGTCAGACGTTACTGGGGATCTTCCAGATCTTGACTGGAGGTCTTTAATAAAAATGGTCGCTGGATGTTTACTTTTGATTTGGCTATCGTTAAACAATGGTAGCCCACGCAACAATACATTTGTCCGAGATTTATTACTACATCTCTTATCCAAATAATATGCCACTGAACATCATTTGACAGCTTTATTGGACTCCTATCATTTATGTTAGAACAGAATTAAAACAAACCAGCCCACATAGATCATTAAGAATGACACACTCAAACATTAATTTCAAAGCATAATTTCAAAGCAAAATTGTGCATTTGCAAGTGATGACACAATAAAGCATACGAAAAACAATGTTCTTCAAGTAAATAATAAAAAATAAGGAATTAAATTTCCATGACAAATAAAGTCATTTATTTCATATTATATTCAGTGTTGCAATACATTTTTCATGTGATAAAAAGGGAATACATATCATGAAAATAAGTGACACAAGTTGGTCGCGTCTTACGACAGAATTGTGACTGAAACCAACCAAATCAATATTACCTTTGCTGCTTTGTTCGTTCACGTCTTCTATTGGTATATCGTTGCAAATTTCATATACATCGGGCCAATGAAAACCAATAAATAACTGGTACAAGAAGGCTCCAATAACTGCACCTAAATGTGGTCCTAAAACCGGAACCCAAAAATATTTGTAATCTCGATAGCTACAAAACAATAACATAAAAATTAATAGCATTATATGCGAGCAGACTCCATATATTATTTACCATAACAAGACAAATGCCAATAAAATTATAGATAAGATATAGTAGATAAGAAATCGTACTCCAATTCGAGAGACAAAACAAAACATAAAAAGACTAACTCTTGTAAAAACCACGAGCGAAACCAGGTGTTTCGGAAGAGTTGGAATTTTATTGCACGTAAATATAAGCAACTATCAAACAATCTACAAGGTAACTTTGTATCTGAGGTGTAATAACTTTGAAAATACAGTAAATATAAAAAACAATCATAATAAATTCGAGAGAAATATACTAATATTAGGCATTAATGTAGCATTTTTTAAATAAACAAGAGACCATAAGTATATATGGTCTTAACAAAAACACTAAATAAAATTGCATAAAAGGTCACACGTACCGTATTGTTACACTCAAGAAAAAAATAGCCACGCAACAACCCACTACAATAGGAACCAATATCGCATTGAAACACTCCGCCTAAACTAATTTTATTTTATTTTCCCCACGAAACGATAGCAAGAGCATTGAATATCAGCATTTTTTGTTAGGTTAAGATCGGTCGCACCATAATAAACACTCCGTCTTTGTTGATCACCAACGGGATCTAGGGGCTTGTTCATGTTGCACTTTATTTATAGCACAGTATCCTGGTTAGATACACTTTCTCACGCTTCGCTTTCGAAAGTGTATTTGTCTTACAAAGGAGATTATAAATATAACCCTATACGTCTCAATGGTTCTGTTATCGTGATCTCGACAACGGCCTTAACTTAGGGACAGTTAGGGTCGTTACTTTGTTTTCACTTTTTGGATTAAATCTAGTTCTAGATATAGAATAAGGGATTGTATGTCTATATAGGAGAAAGAGAAAAAAATTAATCGACGATTTCGAGTAGTAATCATAAAACGATGAGTCGAGGACAGACAAAACCATGGTTAAAAAGAGAAAACAACACGAACCCACTAAAAACCAGGGGCGAGTTCTAAAATTCTGTAACTAGTCATATCCCGGTTGGGGAGTAGATAAAATCCAGATACACACAGATGTTTCGTAACGGTCATAATGGCGACTGTACAATTTTCTAAGTGATGATATTAGTCTTGCCAATGTGAACCACAATTATTGTGAAGATATATCACACTCTACTGTTAAGATTAAAATTTATCAAAATTAACAATAAAACAGAAGTATATATACCTTTTTAAACTGAAAACACGTACTGCATAAACTAATACAAACCTAAACACTTCAGTTCCCCATCCAGCAATGCACGTAAAAATTCGTGGAGATAAATCGCGAGCTGGGTTAAGAGGGTAACCACAATTCCAATGGTAAGTCATCCCAATCACAAAAACAATCAGACCTACAATAAAGGGCTGAATTCCTTTTGGTGTCTGCATATTTCTATCATCCGTTACTGCCAGAACAGCGATCAAGAGAATACCTGTCGCAAGAAGCTGTAAGATATGAAGTACTATCAGCTTAATTATGTCTTTGTAATGTTAATTTCAAGGTTAGAAATAAAGGTACTTTACAGTTATTCGTAACAATTTGGTACTCAAAATTGAAATGATATGGAATCAGAACTTCAAATAGTTTTAATTAATTTTCCGACATACAGTAATACAATTTTTACTCACAAAACTTGCTCTTTTTTATTTATCATAAAAAGCATTTCCATAGTTCAAAAGAAAACGATTGTAGTATTTAGAGAAATAATTTTCATATTAATTTTTGTTAAGAACCAATCAACTTCTCGAACTAAATCTATGTGTCTTGGTTATTAACAACTTTTTTTCATAGGTTGAGAAAGAATTTAATTTTCAACTTCGGAAATGTAGTCTACAAATTTGTATTATAATTCCATATCTATTTCTCCTTAAGGTTATTTCGGGGATGTTACCGTAGAAATTTGTCGTTTTTCTGCTCTCAAAAGATCGTATGAAATACAAAAAGGCTAACATACATATTCTTATGAAATCAAGTTTGAGATTACCTAGCAAATTGCAAACTGATTATGGGAGGCTTCATATACGTTGTATATTCAAATTAGACATGAGATGAATAAAACATCAGAACAAAAAATTAAATACTCCCAAAGATTGAGGCCTGACAATTCTAGTTGAAATAAATTCATGAAAGCATTTTTAGTGTATTGTATGTGTTCCAGTATTAAAGAAATTGAAACACAGACATATCCATATACATGTGGTTTTTAACGTATTTTCTGACGTCTGTTGCATCATAATAGATTTGTCTAAATTTCTTGACCTAAATATAAAGTCGTCCTGGTAGAATGAATAATAGAATTTAAAGTCATAAGATTTAAATTCTTTTATTATTAAGCAAATGTGTAATTAAGCTTGTTTTGTTCCCTACATTTGAGATAGCTTTGATAACTATTGGATGAAACTTTCTCATTTATTAATTCTGTGTACGTTTCAAGTGTTCTTTCCTTTAACAAAGCACTTGGTCTTGCCCTTATTCGTCACGTGACATCTACTTCCTTTCCAAATTGTGCTCGAAAACTGGAAGACGACACGAAGTCTTATCCAAGCAAATTTCCTCACCCTCCCACCCTTATTGGTCACCATTTATATGCAAGTACAGTACCCTCTTCATACAATTGATACAAATATATACATGTATAATTAGGGTTTTTTGGTATATATTACATGTTTATTGCATTATGTGAATGTATTCTGCTGGGTGCTAATATATATTTGCAGGTACCTGTTCTTGATTAAACTTTGAAGCTGATCATATGTACCATCTTGGTGGACCGAGATCGAGGTGAAAACCAAAGAAATTGACGGTACACATGTCTGTCCTTGATGGCAAAAATCGCTGCACCAGAGTTAAGCAAGGAGATATTAGATTTACATGAACTGTATTATTTACCCTATTTAGGCCTCATCACCTGTGTTTACCCACGATGATGTCAAAAATTAAATTTACCTTTATTAGAAGTGATTGAAAGGTTGTCATAATCTGCGGCAACCATTTAGATTGAACATTTTAAGTGATCGTTGTACAGTTTATTGATTGTTTCAATGATCGATCGTTCGTCAGTTAAGTTATCGATATGCAAAGACTGTTTCAAATAATCAATGTTCAATCGATCGATGTATTCAGTTTTGTTCTTTTGTAATAAATACTATGGTCCTATTATGCCAACCCTATTTGAAGTGTTTGTCTTATTAAGTCCTTAACCTGCGTTATGGGATAATCGTCTATTATAAAAGGTGCTAAATTTTTGTCAGAGGTCTGCATAGGCAACATGGGTAGAAATTTAATATGCAGGGTAAATTTTTTATGAGTTAACGTAACGTGCTTAGGCGTTATCAACATTTAAACATCTTTTATCTACATAATATTAAAACTACATGTATCTCTATAAAATAATATGATAAACTATTCACTCACAAATAGTATATATCGAGATAATTGCCTCGTTATAACAAAAAATTTCCTTGTTTGCTTTTTGATCGCTTATTTATAAAATACTACACAATGTAACGACGGAGTATGAATTATGATATGTATAATATATTCAGTTTCCTGCTCAGTGACTAGTATTTTAGTTTTTGTGCAATTCCTGTCAAAAAATGTATTTACCTGATCGCCAATACATGTGTATATCGAAACAAAATCTTGTGGATATGTTGACCAGATACCTGCTGTGCCCTTGGGTCCAGACACTTTTCTTATTCCACCGTCAAAATGATTTAAAGCATCTACCACGAATAAAAAAATGTTATAGTGAAATATGCCAGGTTTTTAAATATTAGTGTAATAATAATGTACCTATATTAAAGACTGTCTGGAATAAAATCCGAGGCATGCTGAATGTGATTTCAAATCTATTTCTAATCAAATTAACGCCTCTGCCATATACCAAAAGATGCTACATTTCCGAGTTTAATAATAGTATAACGTAAGGTCAAATGTTAAAAGATCAGTAAGTTTATGCAATATTCAAAAAGCATTGTCAACGTTTCTTTAAATGTAATTGTTCATTTTATCTTACATCAGTTGATACACTGTCTTACTTGAGCACAGTTGAATGCAATTTATATCTTTATTAGCAAATTAAAAGGAAGAAAAGTAAGTAAGAACAGGTTTAAATAAAGTCATCAATAACTAACCATTGAAAGTAAAAGAAATTGCATAACATAATTTACGGTTTTCTAATTATAATTACTTCGTACATACCATAGTAAACAAAATACACAACAGCCGAAGCACAGAAACTTCCAAGATATTGAGCCAACATGTAAAATGGTACTTTCTTCCATTTAAATTTTCCAATACAGGCTAAAGCCACAGTAACAGCTGGGTTTAAGTGTCCACCTACAATTATATGCCCGAAACACTTTAACAAATTTTGACTCAGTCATTAAATTGTCTGTAAAATAGATAATACCTGGACAATGTAAACAGATTCTGAATTGCTCAATAAATTGTCCGTAAAAGATGTATTCAAAATTTTTTCCTACGGTTTGTTAAAATAATATACATTCTTGAAAAGCGCTAAACTACAACAGCGAAATTTCCAGATGAGGTGTTTGGAGTATGGAAAGTTGCAACAATCTGAAGATTGAATGGAACATTAAAGTAACATTAGTCTCTTGTCTACGTCATCGATGTTCAACAGCACTTAGACAGTTAAAAGATTGCATTAATACCTACCAGAAACACCACCAGATACATACACTCCCATTGTTGTTGCTATTGCCCAAGACCAATGGATAGACATGTGGGAGCCAACAGCATTTGAACTAAGTACAGTTTGGGCAACAGATCCATCGCCAAATATCTGTAACAGAATACGAACAATAACATATTGGTTCACAATATACAACAAAAATTGTGGTTATTTTGGAAGAAATCTTAAGTTGTGAATTTTAGTTATTTTAAGGAATTATAATGATTATATTGTAAAATCTCAAAAGCAAACTTTAACACTTTTCACATAACGCTGCTTTTTCAAATTGTGTTTAAGATATGAAAATGGCTTTGTTATTCAATAAATTTAGATCAGCAATTTATCTTCCAAAACAGAAAATGAGTATCATATTCGAGACGTCGGACGTCTTACGCGTTAACGTCTATCTAATGGATATTAAATATGCCACCCACCTCATACTACCATTTCAATAAAAATCAGACTAACTTAACATGTGTTGTTATGGAATGAATTTAGTGTTTAATCAAGACGACACAGATAAATTATTAAAATATCAGTAATAATGTTGATGACTTACAGGCTTGGTAAAAACGTGCACCCACGCCTTGATGACTTACAGGCTTGGTAGAAACGTGCACCCACGCCTTGATGACTTACAGGCTTGGTAAAAACGTGCACCCACGCCATCCACCCCGGCAAATTAAAACACACACACAACAACAACACAAAAGGATACTTAAAATTGGATGTTGTTATGTATTGGATTTATTGCCTTATAAATCCATATGACATGACTTACAACACAGATAAATAAAATATCAAAGTATCAAGCTAGCAAACTACAACATTTTATACCCTTATAAATACAAATGAATTATAGGACAGGTAACACCATAACAAATCAGTTTAATATACTGTAAAAATTATCATGTATTCCTGTTTCTTGTATTAGGGGCCCTAACAGTCAACTGGTTAAAGGGACGGGCCAAAAGAGACTTAATTTTGATATGGATCAACGAAGATTTTAATCTTTTGTAGCGGCTACAATGCGACTAATCTCTTGGAAATCACCAAAAAGAGATTTTTGTTATGCAGGATGTTGGCCGAATCAAACACCTTACCAACTATGGTTTGCGGATAGACAATCCTTATAATATCGTGACAAATTATAACAAGAGGTCATTCTCTATCCACCAAATGGGGACGCGTTGCGTTTAAAGACCTAGACTTAACGTAGAAGTAGCCAGAACAGTAAACGAGGAACTTGTTTTTCAAACAAGGTCTCTGACGCTCCTCGGCGTTCTCATTATTATTTTCAATCACGCATGAGTAAAAGTTAGTCTTGTTCATTCGCAATAGATTGTTTCTTTGTAAATTAAGTGCTTACACAATGAATTAATGGAAAACATGATCTAGTTCTACTAATGAGTGCTTAGAAGAGAATCTGGAATTGCTATTATTTAAGGTACAAGACCCATTCTAGGCAATACTCTTGCAGATCACAATTAACAATTTAAAGTTTAATGCGTTCAATTCAAAAGTTAAATAAATTTGTTCTCCAGTCACACAGTGATAGTGCAATACCATTAAACATGTATTAATACTACTAAACTAGATGTATTCTACCTTTCGCAAGAAAACCTGTAATATTTAGGCACATCCTGCTCACAGAAATGGTCCAACTACCAACTTTTTTGCATGCATTTAGGAAACAATTTATTTCTAGACTATTACTGAACATTTATCAGTGTAAACACGTTATCTGTCAGTTGTCTGGATTTTGTTTTATTTTACTATGTACACTTTGGTATTGGCGAATAATGAACTTTAATAAATACAATGTACATAATGAGTACAGGTTTTATTATGCAAACATATTTGATTTAAAACAAAACAAACCAGTGCGTAAATTGTAATTTCAAAAAGGTTACGTAACAGAAAACTGTTTGTGGATTAAAGTTGTCGTAATTGAAATGTTTAATATATTGTACCCCAAACTGTTTCTATAAAATCCAATGATATTCGAAAAGACATATTTACTGTTAAAGTATTGCTTATTTATCGCATTTTAGAATATAAAAATATACTTGTACAATCATTACGCATATTGCTTTTGTTGCACGCTGGTTTAAAACAGATGGAATAAGAACCAAATAAATTCATAGTATTACCACTGTAATGTTTTTTTACCCCAACATCTCGGAACTTGAGATCTAACCTCCATATTTATTAATGTTTCTGTTGTTATCATGGCTTAATTCCTGCACTTTGATTTATATTAAGTTACATACTCATTAATACTCTATATAATAATAGTATGTAGAAGAGGCAGAATAAACTATAGAACTATGATTTTTATATTCGTAAGTATATTTTTAATAAAGATAATATACACCTACCTTCAGTGTAAACGTTCCAAAAAATTCTGCTAAAGTTTTACGAGCAAGGCTGTTGCTAGTTTTCAGTCTGGCAATTTGTGCCGACATTAGTCTTATAAACTAATCTATACATGCAACAAAATTTAACCTGTAAACATGCTTGTACAGAGCAACGTATAAAATGGACATATAGGCCCTGACACATTAGGTGTACAGTCAATAAATCATTGGTGTCTGTTCTTCTATGGACCTGTGTGAACTACATCTGGAGTTTTGTGCATATGCATGTGTTAAATTGAAGTTACATTTGTTTGTGTACGGCTAACTGACAGCTACAAAAATCAAAGTGTTTTGATGGTTCAATGACCTAAAAAGTTTATTGCGACTACCAAAAGTATATATATTTATATAGAAACGCGTATGCGTATATAGAAACTCCTTCTTATATTCCTCATTAACTATACCACTAAGTACACAAAAAGAAGAATACTATTTTTGGTCGTCACTTGTTGCAGCAAAGTAAATATAAGGTATAATAACAATCTCGGGAGAAAAGTAGTCATGATCATCGTCACTTTACATCTAGACTACTAGAATTAATTAATGGTCTATTACTGTTCTTTACAAAATCACAGGAATTCATCTCATTCGCTCTTACCTTTACCTATTAAAGTACTTCATTACCTTTAAAGAAGTGTCTACAATCAGCTGTCACACAGCCTTATTGGGAATCATTAAACAGGTACATACGCACAGAGATTTATCATAAACATATTTTCTTTCTTTCATGACTTTTCACCAACAACGGTATAAATGCCATAAGTAAAGTTTATATTACAAGTCTGTTTCATGCAAAACTTCAAAAAATTCAAAAACATATTTGCTCCAATGATTTCTAATACTTATAATTCGCCTATTGCATCTATGATCTTCAGTTACAAGCTTGTACATATTTATTGCAAAATCTTCTTATCAAGGACATTTTTTTCTGCTGGCTCCTCATGCCAAAATACTTAATTCGCATAAAGTCCAAATCACGTAATAACTGGAGGCATAAACATAATTGAAAATCAAAGTCTTCGAAATATTTCTTGGAAGGACCAAAATACCGTGAACCTAAATCCCTTAACTGGAATTACAACTTAAAACTGAAAATTGATGGTTTTGTTACAGCACTATGCCGATAAATGGGCAGAACATGGACACCCAGAGGCTGATATCTTATCTTTTATGTGTTTTAGCTAAGGTTCTTGGTTTAAATTATAACCAATCGATTAAGAAAGACCATAAATACTTAAGCAACTACAGTTTTCAAAAATCCCGATGATGCTGTCTGATATTCATAACAAATGTGTTTCTTTTTTGCAGATAAGGACACTAACAATATTGTCTTTATCTGCATTAAACATTATAAAGATTGTTTAATCTGAGATCTGAATGTTATAGAATTAAATCTAATATTACGTTTAATATCCTACACTATACAGCATCATCCCCACAACAATATTGAAACCGGCCCAAAATCTTTTGAAAACGCTGCTTTTTGTCAAGAAATATTCCGTGAGACGATAAATGCTTGGTATTCATTACAAACCCTACTTTGTTTTCAGTGATTCTAAATAGGTAAATAAATACATTGAAAATAAAATATGTTAAATGCCAATATTTAATTTGCAGCATATCTGTCTTGTTTGGGGGACTCTTTTCTGAACAGACTATTGTCATTCTTTTGGGTTCCAACTTTGGTCTTCTTTCGTAGAATTGTTTTACGTTATGTGGACCTAGCGACCGAATATATAAAAGAGACCACGCTGTCGACAATTAAGCTGCTCAAACACCATGACTTAAATGGTCGTTATTAGAAATACGTCTCCTATGGGATGAGGCATTTAGCTATAGGTAGTATGTTCTCTTCAGATTTGACTTTTCTTCGCACATAGCAATAAGTAACTCAAAGGGTTTAATTTATCGCAGGCACTGCTTGCTCGTCAGAGCACCTTTATTGCGCCAAAGGTTTTAATGGATTCCGATAACTAATTTTCTGTGTTTTTTTAGTGTGATGTGTGTTCGTGTAAATTCGAATTTATTACAGACTCTAGGCATTTGGGTATGTAGTCAGTTGGTTTCCTTGCTATATATCTTAAAACGTAACTAGCCTTCAATGTTATCAGTCAATTATACACGTTTATTGTACCCGATTTTTTTTTAATTGTCACACACACTTTGTTATTGATAATAAATGAACTTGCATATATATCTGTAAAAATATGCTTAACCCCGAGTTTAATCATTGCATTACACGACAGTTAAATTCATTTCAACAACAATCTATAATTTATTACCTCTTTAATGTTACGTGAGAACATTAAAGCTGGTTTGGGAGTGTCGGTATAGTCGAAATTGTAGCATTATTATGGCAAAATATTTGTACATTTTGCGCATATTTCATATGTATGTTCGTTTAAAACATGAATGAGAAACCAAAATAAAACCAGGCTGTTTTGTTTATATTCCCATAACATATCAAAAGGTTAAACTATTTATACCGCATTTTTCTGTTGTGCCTGTTGAACAAGTGTAGCGAGATAGTAGTTATCTAGATATGTTTTTAAAAATGATCATCGCCAATTCCTGCGCTTTGTGCTTTTTTTTAGCAAGTTAGGTATTCCGTAACGCTTAATAGAATAATAACAAGAGGCAAATGTTAACAGATAAACTGTGAATTGTTGACATTCAATAATATATTTTAGAAAAAAATAATACACCTACCATAAGTGTAAACGTTCCTAAAAATTCTGCCAAAGTTTCTCGAGCAAGACTGTTGCTAATTCTCAGTTTTTTGGCAATTTGTGCCGACATTATTCTTATTCTAATGCACTAATCTACACGTGCAGCAAAATTCAAACTGTAAACACACTTGTATAGAGTAATATATAGCATGGAAAATGGGTCATGTAAACATAAGATAAACACACCTCTCGGTTTCAACCATATCTATGCTCAAGCCAATCTAAATTGAATTTCCATCATTCCATTGTTATCTATACGATGTCAATCTGCATGAGAATAATAATTAAAAGTTTTTGAAATTATTAACAAGAGTGAAATAAATAAATAAATAAATAAATAAATAAATAAATAAATAAATAAATAAATAAATAAATAAATAAATAAATAAATAAATAAATAAATAAATAACCATATTAATTAATTAATTAATTAATTAATTTATTAATTAATTAATTAATTAATTAATTAATTAATTTATTTATTTATTTATTTATTTATTTATTTATTTATTTATTTATTTATTTATTTATTTATAATAATAATAATAAATAAATAAATAAATAAATAAATAAATAAATAAATAAATAAATAAATAAATACCATCAGTTGCTCTGTTGAATGTGTATGGGTAAATCTCAACTATGGTATTTACTGATAATAATAGAGCCTTTTGGTACAGTTGTCAAACTTCGAAAATCTTTGCGGGATACATCCACAGAATAGATTTGAGACATTACTTTTGTTAGAGCTAAATCTACTTTAAAATCGATATGGAATTGCTCTGTTTCGATACTCATTTCAATAGCATGCATACAAAAACTTGAAAATATTTTATCCGAATTAAAAATGGTGAATCAAAAATATTTTCTTAGGCTCCTACCGGCTTCTCCGAAGTCGACCATAGGTTTGTCGATCCGTCTGTCAGTCCGTCACACATGTTTTGCGGACATATTTGTTGTTTGAGCTGACATTTGGTATGAGTGTAAATCATAATGAGTTACAGATCAAATTTGAATGCTATTCTCTTCAATGATTTTTTACGAAGTATGGTCATATGGTATATGCATATAAGCATATGCAAAACTACATTCAGCTACATTCAGAACGTGAACGATTGTATAAATTGATAACTTTTGTTTTGAATCAGTATCAACCTAACAACATATCAGCATTTTTCCGATATATTTTGTTAAATAATAATATAGGACTTCTATCGTGACATGATGTTGCAAGTAGAGTACACCCTATAGTAAATATTGTAAACATTACGGATAATAGAGACGAACTTGCTCGCCAAAGCCATGAACGTATAAGAATTAATGAGAGAATCGCATTCGTCAATATTTTTCAAATGAATAAGGATCTGTAAAAAGTAATAATATATCAACTAACAGGTATACAAGATGCATGTTAGTTTCGTTTAAAAATAGAATTTAGAACTTTGCGTTCTTTGTACATATGTAAGTTTAACCTTTATAAATAACCCTTGAAGCGAGAATATTGTGCTGTAAAGAATGTTTTGAAAGACAACTGGTTTTTCAACAAACATGACGAGACTCGTTTAACCCCATTTCGTATAGTTAAGAAATAATTCACGGAGGCTGTGGTTTATCATTGTTTTACCACGGGGTGACTATTTATGTCGTATTATTTTATCCCAAGCGATAGCAAGACAATTAGAGTACATTTATAATATTTTCGTACCTATAGAGGACATCGTTTCCGCCATAAACTGGATGTTACGTCAATGTAACACACAATATATTGCAACGGATAATTATAGCGCGTATCGCTATTTATAAGATTTATACGTCATAGGCAATAGCTTTCCGGTGGGAGTTACAGTTTTGTAATTGAAACAGCCATTTAAAACACGCCCTTCTTAGCGCGTGTTGCTCATAGATAAATCATTTTTTTACCACAGTTGTGGTCTCAAAGCCTTGAAAGCACTTCATATTAGAATATACAATTAACAATAGTTTGGGGACTCGGTGGACGAGTGGTTAAGGTAGTTCGTCTACTATTGATCACGTGGTCTGTCAACACTGAAATAGCGGGTTCGATTCTCACTGCAGGCAGGGAGTACTCGACTCCAATCTTAATTGACAAGGATTGCCAGTTTTCCTACCGCAGGTCGGGGGTTCTCTCCAGGTATTCCGGCTTTCTACCCCAATAAAAACTGGACGCCACGATATAGCAGAAAAAATGCTGAAATTGGCGTTAAAACACCATTCAAACAAACAAACAAACAATAGTTGTTACTTCGGGAAATTTAAGGTTACGTGTGGTTTACAAAGCTCGAAACTAACATATAAATCAAATACAGACTCTTTTGATACTTGTTATATATAAACCAAGTAAATTTAGGTTGGTCTGTAGTACTGTAAAAGCAAATAATAAATAAAGTTTGTATTGTTGGTTGAAAGACACGTATGTACGTGCATCTATAAATGCATATAATATGTCAAAAACAAGCAATGTGTGGCACAGTTAAACATATGATGAATATTCTATTAGCAATTTTCGAGATAAAAATCATGAACGTATTTATTAAATGTTACATACACTCCGTTTTAGTTCACAACACTCTGTCACTTTAACTAAATGTACTTGTCAATCTTATCGCGTGCAATCTCTCCACTAAACACTTTAATTAATAATCCCTAAACGGAACCATCTGCTACCCTAGATGGCTACCGTCAGTAAATATACTGATATTTTCTAATGCCTAAAAAACAAACAGTGCAGCAGAAAATCACAAATTAATGAAAAGACAATGTGACAACTCGACTAAAAGACTATTTATATTTAAAGGCCATAATATAAAACTGTCAAATGTGGTGTAACCGCCAATCCAAAAACTCGTTTGGTATTTTGATACTTGTTAAAATCATCGCGATGCATTTTGCAAATAACGCAATGCTTTTTACAAGTTACGCGATACTTTTAAAAGTATCGCTATGCTTTTAACAAGTAACGCGATGCTTTTTACAAGTTACGCGATACTTTTAAAAGTATCGCTATGCTTTTAACAAGTAACGCGATGCTTTTAACAAGTATCGCTATGCTTCTTTATGTTATGCATGATGTCTTTTCATCGCGATGCTTTTAATAAGTATCGCGATGCTTTTAACAAGTATCGCGAAAGAGAAAAGTAAGCCGATATAAACATCCCAATTGTGATACAAAAGGCAACTGATATCAAAAATTTGGTGTTAACACTGTATTTCGGATGCTTCAGAAATCCGCTGGATAGAAAATTATTTTATATGGTTGTCACAATACTTCGATATATATTTTTTATAATTGGCACATTAAATTCCAACACGACTAGAAGATACATTATTATATTTCTCAAGTACTTTCACGTCTTCCGACGATCTTCAGGTGAAAAAAAAATCACCCGAAGATCGTCGGAAGACGTAAAAGTACTTCTAGTCGTGTTGGAATTTAATGTGCCAATTATATAAATTGTATACAAAATTTTACAATATATATATATATTAACACAGTTTGAATTAGATTTTTAACACTGTCAAATTTTTGTTTACCCTCAGCGGGATTCGAACTCACACCGTTGTGACACTGTGGCACCAAATCGCCTGCACTATGTCCAGCGGTCTAGACCCCTCGGCCAAATCCGCTCGGCGATTTGGTGCCACAGTGTCACAACGGTGTGAGTTCGAATCCCGCTGAGGGTAAACAAAAATTTGACAGTGTTAAAAATCTAAT
Source organism: Limnoperna fortunei (assembly GCA_944474755.1). Taxonomy (NCBI): domain Eukaryota; kingdom Metazoa; phylum Mollusca; class Bivalvia; order Mytilida; family Modiolidae; genus Limnoperna; species Limnoperna fortunei. The sequence goes on from OX104116.1 coordinate 61,352,701, forward strand.
TCAAACAGTGTTGGGCTTAATTTGTAGAAGTATATATAAAAATTTGATATTAACCCTGTATTTCTGATGTTTCAGAAATCCGCTGGATAGATATATTATATGGTTGTCACAATACTTAGACGTTTGTATATATATATATATATAATAATAATAATAATTAAAACACTAAAAATCAGGAATAAAGTTTAAATAGTTTAAACATATGTTATTTGTGCATGTTGTGATCAACAACAAAAATGATAAGACTCAGGTAAATACATACTTGAGTCTTCTACAATTTACATTTTTTCTCAATAATAGTAAGGCATGTACATGTTATCTAACATAATACAAACGTAATACAAAATGTAAAAATTTGATACATATATTTTACAAATGATTTCACGAGCGTGTGTGTGTGCCTATAACGCCATCGCCTTTAATTGCTGATTCCTGTAAAACTGTATTCATTTTGTACAACAATATCATATTGTTGATTTGTAATATTTGGGTTCAGCCATAGCACTAGATTATAGATCTACATAAACTACAGTATGTTAACTAGTTCAAGTTCGCTACTAATTGTATGCACGAAGAAAGATTTAACGTTGACTATCTTATATTGGAAACTGAACACGCAAATAATTAAAATGCTAAATATCAGGAAGAAGGAATTCAATTAAGTCTGTTTGTCTGCTTTCTGTCAGCTGTTGCTGCAAAGTCAGCAACAGTAGGCTATCTCTTGCCGCTTCGTTCATCACTAAGAGTAAGTAGTTATCAGTATCTGTCTGTAATGTGCGATCAGTGTTTAGCAGTGTTTTAAATACCGTTATCTACAATATAATTTAAACTATTTTTTTTTCATTTGCTCCCCCTTTTCTATTATTGTCGCAAGCACATATTGCAAATAGGTTTTTTACGGGAAATACCCTTACACAAGTGTAAAACATGACGATACATCATAAACAATAATAATATACAAGTCTAGAAATTTATGCACCGATACAAATGACGGTGTTTTTGTCAAGACTATAGACAAAGACTGACCAACAAAAAAAATATCTTAAGCATTTAGAGTTAAACGCTACTGGTGAGTCTTGAATAGACGAAACGCAAGTCTGGCGTAACGAATTTGTCACCTTGGTAATTTAGATAACATTTTGTTGGAATATTGAGCAAAGCCAAGTAACAGCGCGTCCCCAGGTAGGGGATGGTTGGTGCTTTGTATAAAAGTTTTAAGTTCAGTTGGAGTGAGAAAATTCAAGATCAATATTTTATGACTTGTTTACGTTATTTATTTATATTGACATTCAATGACTAAAGCCATTCGTTGGTCAGTCTTTTGTCTATAATTTTAACAAAAACACCGTCATTTGTATCGTTGCATAATCTTCTAGACTTGTGTATTATTTCAGTTTGTTTCTGCTGTATCGTCATTTTTGTCGATCCGTTACAAATAAGTGTACTGGTTTGTAGTTTTCTTTAGACCATATATATATATATATATATATACAAGTCTAGTATGCTTCTTTGTATTGCCCCAGCCATCCGCCACCCGCGGACGCGCTGTTACTTGGCTTTGCTCAAATATTCTAATAAAATGTTATCAAAATTACCAAGGTAACAAATTCATTACGTTTTAAGACTGATTGTAACCTTATTTATAGTGCTACTTACTATACACCTGTACATACATGTAATAGCACTAACAAAAAACTTTTTTCGTTAATTATAAGAAATCCTATACATCATATACGTATAATGACAACAACTTTTTACCAGTTATTTTTATTTGTCGTAAAAACACTGATAAAGCCTGTTGGTCAGGCGAAATATTTGTACAATTTTCAAAGTGTAAAACTTTGTTTTCACTTTGATTAAGAATCTAGATGTTGTTGTACAACTTTTTAAAAGAATATATTATTATTTAAGTTGGTACAGTATCGTTATCTACCATAACGATCCGACATCGTTACGAACAATTGTTGACTTTTTCTTTAGACGAAGCAAATACAATACAAATGACATGTATACAAAACATCCAACCAAGATACACATTATATTAACAAACAGAATAAATGCTACACAAATTATTTATTTTTAAAACTCAGGAGCACGTTGCTTAATTTTCAGTAAAAATATTGATTGTGGACAAAAAGTCTGCTGTCAGTTTTTATACTGTTGTTCATACACTTTCGAGACAGATGTACATAAAAAGGGGGGCTAGAGGGGGTCCATGAACAGATTAACTTTTTTTAACTTTATTTTTCCCAAAACAGATAACTCTGAATTTAAAATAAATGATAACAGATAACAGCAACTTACATGAGAAAACAGAAAACAGTGAGTTAAAATAACGAGAGAAAAAAAAATAACAGCAGAATCTCGTAGATTCCTCCCTTTATAGGAAGACATTTTAGATTGGTGAATAAAATGAATTAACAGATAACAGAAAAAAATCTGTAAAACATTTAACAGTTTTCTGATTATTAACAGCAAACATTGTTTTTATTTTCATTTTTTTAAAGATAACAAAAATGTCCATTTTTAAGAAAACAGATGACAGCTAATGGTAAAAAGCAGTCAACAGTTGCTCTATTTAAAAAAGTTAACAGATGTGAAAATGCCCTTAACATATGTTAACAGAAAAGATCTTGCTCCTCTCATAAAATGATCATAAAATGTGTTGTAATGTTTTAAATAAAGCAACTGTTGACTCTATCATATAGCAGCGATGACTTCGGTGATCTTGTAACAACTCTGAAAAATGAGTTATATTTTAATTAAATGGTTCTCAGATAACCATATGCAAGCAAATCCAGATAAGTTCCATGCAATATCAATTGGTAAAAAAGCCGACATGATCTAAATATTACTTTTAATCTAAATGGGAACAACATAATGTGTGAAGCTGAAGTAAAATTACTTGGTGTTACCTTAGACTTCAGATTAAATTTTAACAGCCACATTTCTAATACTTGTAAAAAAAGCATCACAACAGCTCAATGCACTCAAGCGAATCGGAAATCAGCTAAGTAAATTGGGGAAATTGACAATTTATAACTCTTTTATATTATCTAACTTTAATTATTGACCTTTAGTGTGGCATTTTTGTGGGAAGGAAAGACTAAAAAATTGGAAAAAAATTCAGGAAAGGGCTTTAACGTTCATTTATAATGATTGCTTGAGTACATATAATCATTTGCTTGAGAAGTCTAAAATGCCATCATTAAAACTTAGTAGACTACGTTTAATAGCTATTGAAGTTTATAAGATTATTAATAAACAAACACCTGTATATTTACATGACTTAATAACAAAGAAAGACAATACTTACTGTTTTAGGTACAAAAACTTGATGACTATACCAAGGGTAAATACAACAAGGCATGGGTTACACTCCATAAGGTATTCTGCAGCAAAACGGTGGAATGATCTGTCAAATAATTTAGGGAGGAAATGGATTTAAACCAGTTTAAAACATTAATAAACAAATGGGAAAGGGGGGTGTTATTGTGCCTTCTGCAGCTAAATGCACTGCAGCATACCGTATAGACATTAGCTGACATGCATGGCTCTGTGTTTAAGCTTGATGCTATATTAGTGCTTATCGTTTAATGTTTTATGTATTATTCTCTCTACACCTTTAGTTATGCTACCTTCATATTTAGCAAGGTACAGGTATATTTACAATGTATCTAGAGTGTCAATCTGTATGTGCCTTTATTTATAAACGGCTTCTCTGTATGTCATATATCTGTAATGTCTGTACCAATGCTTTCGTTTATTGCTTTGTACTTTTAAGCTAAGCTCTAATCTGCATAGTGCTTACTTTTATTGCTTTGTAACATTTAGCTTAGTTTTAGTCTGCATAGATTGCTTTGTAACTTTTAGCTTAGTTTTTAGCCTGCATTTAGTGCTAGCTGCTTTGTTCTTATACATAACTTTCTTGCTCCATTTTTTTAACGTGTTGCCTGCATGATCAGCAATCGTCTTATGTGTTTTTGAAGTATTTATTTTAACTTTTAATGCATGTCTTGTACCTATGTCTGTGTCAGTCTATGTCTCTGTATTGTACTGTATATTTATCATGTAGTCTGGATATATGTCAGCTTATGTATTGTATTGTACTGTTTACTTATTATGTCTGTTACATGTAGTTGTTATTTTTATGTCGGTTTTAAAAGCTCTACAGAGCTTATGTTTGTTGTTACATATGTCACCGACTTTAAATAAAAGTTACTTGACTTGACTTGAATGCATGTGACACATGAGTGTTGAAGTACTTTTATTTGTATCTATATTTTGATTGGTGGATAACGTTATGTTACACTTCCGGATTTTATTCCTTATTTCTACAACTTCCGGGATAAACAACTGAAACCAGCGTGATGATGATGTGATGTAAACCTATTTTGATGCTGTTGACAGTAGATTTTGAAGGTAGACATACGTGCAAATCTCATCATTATGAGCAATTAAATGTAATTCCACATTGCTTTAAACATTTTAACATAAGGAAGTATGCAATCGTCTTCAATGAACATGTGGACCATACGATATACCAATGGCAATGTAAAACTTAAAAAATTGACGACGTTCCATTTTTTAAAAACGCCACTTAATGTCCACTTTTGGTACTAAAAACTAGTGCCGTAGGTTGTCCTGTTAGGGGTCGTCCATAATTGTCAACCATTTTCATAAGTGTGCAAACCGCACACTTGAGGGGGATCCCACTATTTAACGACAAGAAGGTATAATTACCGACAAGAAGAAGCTTTTTTTTACCGACAAGAAACCATTTTTTTACCGACAAGAAAGAAAAAAAGATTTTTTGCTGTTATTATTATGCAAAGAAATTTTAAAAAATAGATTTTTGTGATTTACGGTGTAGTTTTGTTTATTTTTTTTTTGTTTTTTGTTTTTTTTAAGTTTTCTGTATTCGTTATCAGATTCCGCTAATAATAACAACAACAAAAACAATTAAAAATGTAATAAAAACTAAATCATCGACTTTTTTCACAACAACATAAAAAATCTTCAACGGTTATAATTTAGTTTTCAACAGTTTGTTGTTTTACGATAAGCATTTAACGGTTCTTCGAAAGAAACAATTACAGGGAATTTTTTAGTGCTCCCCACTTTCGTCATTGACGAAATCATTTGAAAATTGGCGATAGATTTCTAAATCAATTTCTTCACCTGATTTCCAACAAGTACTAAAATTTTTCGTTACAAATTCATGCTACAAATTGTAAAACGACATATTTATGACCCCAGAACTAATTAACAGGAAATTTAATTATTTCACCTTGATAATTTTAAACAGCAGGTGTCATTTGCCGAATCGATGTTTTTACAGGTAATCCGATTAACACAATTAAGTGGTGCTCCTGGTCAATACGCAAACAAAAGTGTCGTAGATCGTACTGAAGCGCATAGACTTCCACCTTTCGATTAAATATGTAATGCAAATAAAAATTGCAAAGATTTTGCGTATTTAACTCATTTTTCGTATGTTTTGCTGGTTTTCAATGGATTACGCGCCATTTGTGTACATCCGAGATACGTCTAATTACCGATAGCTACCACTTTGAAAACAAAGAGTACAACGGCCCTTTAAGAAAAATTGTAACCAATTGATATACAAACGCTTTTTAAATAAGTTTTAAAATTAAAATTCTTTGAAAATTAATAAACATTTTGTTATAATCATTTTTTAAAACAAATTTATACACTGCAATTGAAAGAATATAGTTTTTTTACTATGATATTTCACCAGTACAATGAATGCATGCTTCTGAGCAGATGCTTATACGGCTCATCCGCTAAAGTGACTAAAGCCCTCAAAATCCTAAAAAATTCCCTGAATTATCACGAGGCGTGTGTCAATTATGGCAGTGATTGCTAAATGTAAAACAATCAAAGGATTACACAGCCATAAATGATATTACCGACACTTGCCTTCAATTAATCATCCAGATTATCAATTATTACATAATGCATATTATTGTTTGAAATTATAATATATTTAGGCATAATTTTTTTTAAAGAATTTACTAATTTATTATGACTTAGTTATATACAAATTTATTATCAAACTTTCTTGTTGTAGGTAAATACTACACTACATGTACAACAAAACAACGACAACAAAATTACACAAAAAATTTTAATATCTTTTTTTTAGCTCACCTGACCCGAAGGGTCATGTGAGCTTTTGCCATCACTTGGCGTCCGTCGTCGTCGTCGTTAACTTTTCTTCAAAAATCTTCTCCTCCAAAACCACTGAAGGGATTGCTTTGAAACTTTGCATACATCATCAGTAAAATGCCCTCTCAGGGATCCTCGCAACGCGTCTAGATGCGTATTGTACACGTCTTTTCAGTTCTGGACGCGCCTTTTCAACATCTAACGCGTCCCAGTACGCGTCCGTGTCAGTTGTCAGACGCGTACGAATTTCCGTCATGTCAATTCCGTCTCCGATGCGTGATTACGTATCCTTACAAATGGCTATCGATATTTTTACCTGTCGTCCGATTCTCAGCAGGTAGTAATCACTCGGGCGGCAAATATGCTTTAATTAAGATGTTTATTAAACAATAAACGTGCAGTGTTGATGGACATTCTTTATGGTTAAAATTAAGCGTTGAAAATACATTCGTTTCAAATTTTAATACACGTTCGGAACCTTGCATTGCAGTTGCAGTTACGATTTTTTTCAAAAGTAAGAATTCTTGACTGGTACAAAGATATCTTCAATATGAACATTAATTAGTTATCTTATAAACTTTTAATTTTTGTATATATCAATAAGATAATCTGCTACAGACTAGGATCTGAAAAAGGTTGGGGGGGGGGGGGGTGAGTAATGAGTTGTTTGGAAGAAATATTAATCAATGTCAGCATCTGTATCAAGGTAAGACAAAAGTCTCTCTTTAATGGGCAAACATCAGCATGTTTCAAGTAATGAGTGCACATCAATCATACTCCAAAAGACTTCCAAACTCAGCTACTACTAATATAAAATAACATTGGATAAACATTCTGCAAGCCATATTATATGTTTTTATAAAAAGACATTTAATGGGTCGGTCATCAAAGAAAACGGTTGTATGCAAGCACTTAGCTGGACTCATCTGCGATATGTGGGACTCATGAAAATTTTTTGGGACTCACCACTTTAAAAAGTGATGAGTCCAGGACTCACCATAAAAAAATCCTACAAGTATCACTGCCCTCTACCAAGTTTGCCCAAATCATGGCCTCAGACCAACCAACATGGCCGCCATGGCTAAAAATAGAACAGAGGGGTCAAAATACAGTTTTTTGCTTATAGTTCAAAAAGTATAACAGATACAGGAAAACCGAAGAGACCTTCCTTCTTCAGCATCTTAAGCTCTACAAAACACTCCATTGGGTCAAAGTTGTATGATGACTCCTTGTAGGAGTTATTGCCCTTTAATTGTCAAAATTGATGATTTTTGACATTTTTGCCTCAAAATCTTGAAAATTATTAGAACTAGAGAAAACGTTAGCATTTCTTAATTGTTCTGCTCTATGAGGGCTACAAAAATGACTAAAGGGTCAAGATTGTCTGATTAACCGTTTAAGAGTTATTCCCCTTGAACTGTTTTTTTTAATTGATTTTTTAAAATCTTCTCCTCTGAAACAACTGAAAGTACTGCTTTGAAACTTTGTACACATCATCTGTCAAATGTCCTCAACCAAGTTTGCACCAACCATGGTTGCAGATTAACCAACATGGCCACCATGGCTAAAAATAGGATGGGGTCGGGGGGGGGGGGGGGCGATAAAATACAGTTTTTGGCTTATATTTAAAAAAGTGTAACAGATACAGGAAAACCGAAGAGACATGCCTTCATCTGCATCAAAAGCTCTAAGAAACACTCCATTGGGTTGAAGTTGTATGATGACTCCTTATAGGAGTTATTGCCCTTTAATTGTCAAAATTGATGATTTTTGCCATTTTTGCCTCAAAATCTTGAAAATTGTTAGAACTAGAGAAAAAGTTAGCATTGCTTAATTGTTCTGCTCTATGAGGGCTACAAAAAGGACTTAAAGGTCAAGATTGTCTGATTAACCGTTTAAGAGTTATTCCCCTTGAACTGTTTTTTTTAATCGGTTTTAATTGATTTTTCAAAATCTTCTCCTCTGAAACAACTGAAAGTACTGCTTTGAAACTTTGTACACATCATCTGTCAAATGTCCTCAACCAAGTTTGCACCAACCATGGCTGCAGATTAACCAACATGGCCACCATGGCTAAAAATAGGATGGGGGGGGGGGGGGCGGTAAAATACAGTTTTTGGCTTATATTTAAAAAAGTGTAACAGATACAGGAAAACCGAAGAGACATGCCTTCATCTGCATCAAAAGCTCTAAGAAACACTCCTTGGGTTGAAGTTGTATGATGACTCCTTATAGGAGTTATTGCCCTTTAATTGTCGAAATTGATTATTTTTGACATTTTTGCCTCAAAATCTTGAAAATTATTAGAACTAGAGAAAAAGTTAGCATTGCTTAATTGTTCTGCTCTATGAGGGCTACAAAAATGACTTTAGGGTCAAGATTGTCTGATGGACCGTTTAGGAGTTATTCTCCTTGAACATTTTTAGCTCACCTGGACCGAAGGTCCATGTGAGCTATTGCTATCACTTGGCGTCCGTCGTCCGTCGTAAACTTTTTCAAAAATCTTCTCCTCTGAAACCACTGGGCCAATTTTTTTCAAACTTGGCCACAATCATCCTTAGGGTTCCTAGTTTCAAGTTTGTACCCAGGGTGTTGATCAACAGACAAATATGGCCGCTGTTACTAAAAATAGAACATGGGGGTCAACACAGGTTTTTGATCATTATCTAAAAAACTATAATAGCTATAGAGAAAACCGTTACTTCAAATTGATCAGCACATTAAGGTCTACAATAGTTGCTATTAGTGCGAAGTTGTGTATTGGCTTCTTGTAGGAGTTATTGCCCTTTTTTGACGATTTTTGACAAAATTTTTGGTATTTACAATATAACCTGAAAAATATACAATTAGAGTGAAACTGTAAATGGCAAAAATGATCAGCAATAAAAGCCCTACAATTCACTTGATTGGTCAGAAATTGTCAGAGGACTCTTTATATGAGTTATTTCCCTTAAATGGTAATTTTTTTATGAAATTTTCCGTTTTTGTCCTGTAACTTTAAAACTATAACAGCTAGAGTAAAACTGTAAAAAGCAAACATGATCAACAATACAAGCCCTACAATTCACTGTATAAGTCTGAAATTGTCAGATGACTCCTTATAGGAGTTTTTGCCCTTAAATGGCAATTTTTTATGAAATTTTCCGTTTTTGTCCTGTAACTTGAAAACTATAGCAGCTAGATTGAGACTGTAAATTGCACAAATGATCAGCAATAAAGACCCTACAATTCACTTGATTGGTCTGAAATTGTCAAATGACTCCTTATATGAGTTATTGCCCTTAAATGGTAATTTTTTATGAAATTTTCCATTTTTGTCCTGTAACTTTAAAACTATAACAGCTAGATTGAAACTGTAAATTGCACAAATGATCAGCAATAAAGACCCTACAATTCAATTGATTGGTCTGAAATTGTCGGATGACTCCTTATAGGAGTTATTGCCCTTAAATGTCAATTTTTTATGAAATTTTCCGTTTTTGTCCTGTAACTTTAAAACTATAACAGCTAGAGTAAAACTGTAAATAGCAAAAATGATCAACAATACAAGCCCTACAATTCACTACATTAGTCTGAAATCGTCAGATGACTCCTTATAGGAGTTATTGCCCTTAAATGGCAATTTTTTATGAAATTTTCCGTTTTTGTCCTGTAACTTGAAAACTATAGCAGCTAGATTGAAACTGTAAATTGCACAAATGATCAGCAATAAAGACCCTACAATTCACTTGATTGGTCTGAAATTGTCAGATGACTCCTTATATGGGTTATTGCCCTTAAATGGTAATTTTTTATGAAATTTTCCGTTTTTGTCCTGTAACTTTAAAACTATAACAGCTAGAGTAAAACTGTAAAGAGCAAAAATGATCAACAATACAAGCCCTACAATTCACCGTATTAGTCTAAAATTTTCAGATGACTCCTTATAGGAGTTATTGCCCTTAAATGGCAATTTTTTATGAAATTTTCCGTTTTTGTCCTGTAACTTGAAAACTATAGCAGCTAGATTGAAACTGTAAATTGCACAAATGATCAGCAATTAAGACCCTACAATTCACTTGATAGGTCTGAAATTGTCAGATGACTCCTTATAGGAGTTATTGCCCTTAAATTGCAATTTTTTATGAAATTTTCCGTTTTTGTCCTGTAACTTAAAAACCATAACAGCTAGAGTGAAATAATAAATTGCAAAAATGATCAGCAAAAAAGCCCTACAATTCATTTAATTGGTCTGAAATTGTCAGATGACTCCTTATATGGGTTATTGCCCTTAAATGACAATTTTGCTATGAAATTTTCCATTTTTGTCCTGTAACTTGAAAACTATAGTAGCTAGATTAAAACTGTAAATTGCACAAATGATCAGCAATAGAAGACTTCAAATGATTGCTTAGTCCGAAAATTGCAAGATGACTCTTTATAGGAGTTATTGCCCTTTCATTATGAATTTGGACATATGAACAGTTTTTTGATTATAAATTAGTCTATAACCCACCTATTAGTAGAGTAAAACTGTAAATTTCTAAAGTACCCTAAAGGACAATGCCTAAAAACCATTTAATTTTCAGAAATTGTGGATGGCAACTTATAGGAGTTATTGTATTTAACAAATTTTTTGAAGAAATGTTTAGTTTTTGCACAGTAACTTAAAAGCTATAACAACTAGACTGAAACTGTTAATTTCAAAAATTTTAATATAGTTTAAGTCATATGGATTCCAGGTGAGCGATTACAGGCTCCTGGGAGCCTCTAGTTTTAATCAATTTTACTTGATTTTAAAAAATCTTCTCCTCTTAAACCAATGAAAGGACTGCTTTGAAAAATTGCACACATCATCTTTAGGATGTCCTCTACCAAAATTGTGCAAATCATGACACCTGACTACCTACATAGCTACGTTGGATTAAAATAGAAAAAATGAAAAAAAGGGGGGGGGGGGGGTCGAGAGAGTTTTCGACTGATAGTTAAAAAAGTATAACAGGTACAGCAAATTTGAAGTGAACCTCCCTTCTCCCTCTAACCATCAAAAGATCCTCCTTATAGGAGTTATTTCCCTTAACAGGTCAAAATTAATGATTTTTGCAGAAGGGTTGGGCAATTCCTTATAGCAAAGAAAAGCTGGATAAAAAAGGGTTGTTTGGTTTCAGGTTCAGGTGAGCGATACAGGCTCCTGGGAGCCTCTAGTTTATTTTCTTTTCATAATAATTACATCAAATGATCTTTTTTTTTCTTGTTTGTCGGTGAAAAATGATTTTTGTCGGTAAAAAAATGCTTCTTGTCGGTTCTTGTCGGTAAATAGGGAGACCGCTTGAGGGAGGGGGTTAAAAATTTCGACATTTTTTTGTACACTTTTTTGTATCATCAGAAATTTTTCGTTTCCCTGGAGTTTGGTTTTTATATTAGTTTAATGGTTGATGTACACTTTTTGATGAGGGGTGGGGGGGGGGGGGGGTCTCAAAAAGTGTGCTTTTTGCACACTTGTGAAAATGGTTGACAATTATGGACAACCCCTTAAAAACTTTGGCAATGGACACTTGTCTTTGATAAATTTTGACACTTCAGGTGAATGACGTGTGTCAATATCTGAATGAGGATGTTATTAAAACCCCCTGTTGTGTCAATTTTATCTCATCGTTAATTAATTTAACCAATTTTAATTTTTCCCTGGATGCTAATCAGAGGTAGAACCCCAGCTGTTTTATAGCTTGATCATGATCAGGAACCTATAAATCAATGGGACTGGAATCTAACGATATCATATTCTTTTCTTTGTCGCACCAATACTCTAATTTGCGAACAAGTGTCGACACCGATATGACCTTATATACGGCTTTTGTACTATACAATCTGTTTGAGACTCAAGCAAGTTATGTGTATATATCAATACATTGATGCATTTAATAACAATAATTAAACAAATTAGAAAAAACACAACACACACAAAAAAAAAACGAAGAAAAAAAACAAAAACAGAAAAAAAACATACACAACAAACAAAGAAAAAACAAAAAACAAAAGTTTTTGATTAATTCTAAAATTTGATTGTTGTTCTAGTCACGGTGAATTAAAATCAAAACCGCAGTGTATGATTTTATTTGATGTTTATGGTTTTCACCAATAAGACAATGTATATGATAACACAGGTATAAGCTACCCATGGTGTACCCTCGGACAACTTTTGACACCTTTGTTTATTCAACCATTTGTTCACCACACCTGTGATTACATAACAATTGCAAAAGGTGTATGCCAAATTAAAAGAGAATGGGTTGTAAAAAATACTTATTCCAATTCTAAAACTTTTTTTTATCAATTGCATTTAAAATTACTAGTAAGGAGTTTCTTTTAAAATAGAAGCTGGAAATACGTAACCGGATGGAAATGTCCTTGTGGAAAAAAAGTGTTCGAAAAAAGGTTTAAAAAAAAGTATGCTTATTAATCATGTTATCAATTATGAACTATTTCTTTGCATTCTAAAAACATAATTTTTTCAGAATGTGAAAGAAAAAGGAATACTGCGTTCATAATAAAAACGTGGGTTGGTTTTATTTAAGGGTTCCGTTTAAAAATTTGCATTGTCTTCCCAAAAACTTGCTAATATTTCATGCTAAGTAATCTGATAATAACTGGGTATTAACAACAAAAATAATATGAGCTGCAATGCAACAAAAAAGACGAATTAGTTGGTCTTCCCTTTTAAATGTGTAGTTTTGCATTACGATGATATATGGTCGGAAAGTATAAAGTTCGTAAAAATGACTTACAAAAATGGCGACCATTAAAAAAGCTCCAGATTTTCGCTGATTTCAAAATTTTTTTTAATGATAAAACATGGTAATGATAATACAACAAGGCAAATAAAACACTTTAAATTTTAAATATCAAAAATATTTACTGTCACAAGATAATTTCACAAATTTTAACTGAAAATAAGTATCGTATTGTACTATAGCTGCTGTAATTTCTGCATTCTTGTTTAATCTCGTTCCGGTCTCTCGTGACAAAGAAATCATACTTTTTAATCTGAAGACTTAGCGAGTGTCCAATCCCGTTAGTTATACTAGTCCCAGGCTTGATTAAACAAGCTTACCAGTGCATCTGTGTTCTAACATTTACTCACCTGTTGCCTTTGGCTAGAGTAACATCCTGCCAAGAGGTTAATAAGATGAAATTTAATTGGCATAGACAAACAATAACACCTGTTATTTAGAATGTGTTTTGCAGCCATCTGTTAACCTCAATTCTCTAAAAATAAAAAAAAGGGGACTTAATCTGTCCTTGTAGTCATAGGTGGTTATTTAAAATCTTCAAAAACATTCAAAATACAAGGATTGAACTTAATGTTATTTTGATCTAACCAGTTTAACTTTTTAAATATCTGTTTGCCACAGGGTGGCAACAGTGATACAGGTTAAACATATTCTTAATCAGTGGACCACTTTATTTGTAATTTGTATTTAATAAAATTTAAGTGCCATCATTGCTGCTCCTTTCGGCAGGTCAAGGATTTTCTCCTGGTACTCCTGCTTCCTCCTCCAATAAAAACTGGATGCCATGATATAGCTGAAAAATTGCTGAAATTGGCATTTTTTTGTTGTATGGTTGTGATCTTGTTTTTCAGACTGCATGAAATTACCATGAACAGAGAGCAGTGTAGACGATTGCAAAATGTTGAGCCTGATACAAATCTAGGAGATCTACCCAGTAAATTTATGCTGAAATTAAGAGATGAATTGGATTCTAACCCAGAGACATGTAACTGGAGAGCATTTCTAGATAAGGCGGCTGATGAAGGACGTTATAGGTTTAGGCAATTATTTTCTATCTGTGATGTCACAAAATATTTTATTAAGTTAACTTCCAATAAGTTCACTTCTGACCTGTTAAAAACAAACTTTATTAGCATTTGAATTTAGGAAAAGAAGAAACAGCACATCGGTACATTGCATGGATATGAATTCATTTGCCACTACAGACTAAGCTCACCTGACACAAATAGTCGACTTGTCATGTACATGTAAGCTATTGTCATCACTTTGTATCTGTTGTCATAATTATCATTGCTATGGGTCTCATCAGGTCAAGGGTTGTCTGTAACCTTAGGAATCAGTCTTCCCAGAAAACAAGGAGCAAATGGAAACAAAATTAAACTTGGTCACACTGTTCATTGGGTGGCCCTTTGCCAAGTTAATTTTATAATTATAATCAAAAGTTCAAAGTGGCCACTTCAGTAGGACTTATAAGAAAGAATGCTATGGAAAAATGTTTTCAAAGACTTCTTATCTGAAACATTTTTTTAACTGGTTCAAGTATTTTTGTTGAAATCTACAAAAAGGAGTCTTAAAGTGCAAGGACCATAGCACTCACCAAATTAATTTGGTCAATAGTCAGACTTCCTGTATTATACCAGTAACCTGAAAACCACCACTAGGAGTTCTTTCCCTTTTCACCACCTAAGAAAACACTTTCCATATGTACACATGTAGGATGTGCTTTGAAAACCTTTCCCAGTATCCAGAGATTTTATTTGTTTAACATTGTTTAGTGTTTGAGGTAATTAATTATCTGCTAGTGGTCTGCAGCATTTTAAAACTGTTGTTGACTATGATTGCCAGTTTACTTGTCAAAGGCGGAACTTCAATTTTCTTCTCCAATAAAACTGGACACTGTGACAGGGTGGGAAACATAAATCATCATGAATGTTTTGTACACACATATTTTACGTAAATAAAAGGCAGACATGTCCACTTCAAGGTAGGTTAATATGTTTCAGTATGCTGGTGTAAAAGATTGAGCCTAACAGGTAGATTGAGAGGTTGTAGAAAAGAAAGTCACAGGAAAAAAAGTCATGGAAAAAAGTCAAAGGAAAAAAGGTCACACGAAAAAAAAAGTCACAATTAATAGCGAGCACAGCTCGCACCGGTGAGCTCTACGGCAATTACGTGTCATGTGATTAAAATGAAATCAAGTGATCAAAATCTGCTTAATGCTGATATTGCTTTTTTTTCGTCCGGAAGTTGATATCGTCAAAAAACTGGAACAAAGTAAATGAAGAAAAGTACTAAAAATAATTTTAAGAAGTACTTGAAAATAAAGTTGACATCGATAAAAAATAAATGTTATATTTAAAATTAACAACAAACATTTCATACTATTTTTTTTGCAATCTCTAAATCGATCTTTAAAAACTGACAATCAAATTACACTTCATGTGATGTCACAGTTACAAAGAAAGACGTCACATGACCACTGGAATTTAGAGGCACTTTAAGGGTGAAAGGAAGTAACGTCAATTATGAAATGCACATTATATATTGATAATAAAGGACTATATTGTCTGTGCTCGCATTTTGGCAATGCCTACTCCATATTAAGTTGAAAGGTATAATAATTGAATGTATTTTTTTATAGGTTTTTTGCAAGATTTATAATGCTTTTCCACCCATTTTGTGGGTGTTAACATAAAGTCAATATTAAAGCCTGGCGGTTATGCTATATAAAGTTACTGAAAACTATCTTTATCTTACTTTAAAACATGAAAACTTACCTTTATGTGGACATGCTTGCCATTTTTTGTACAGCAAAAATGTGTGTACAGTGTCATAATGACGTACATGTATGTTCCCACCTTGTGTGATATAACTAAAAATTGTTGAAACTGGTTAATCTAAAGAAAACCAAAAGCATAATTCGTTGGCATTCTTGAAAGTGTTTTTTCTTAACTTTACATTTTTTTGTAAAATTAAAGTTATGTTATAATACTATTGAGTGTTTACACCGGCATACACTTAATATTGTAGTACATGTATTTTAGTATTAAATATGTATCTTTTATATATATATATATTTAATAGAAACAATTTTACTACATCTAATCATGTACCATCCCACAAAACTACATAGAATTATTCAGCACATCTTTGTTATAAAGTACTTTTTTGTTTAGGCAGGGGTCAGTAAGTATTCAAAATCATTAAAAAAATTATTATAGTTGGCTCTGACTAGTGATATTCTATGAATTTCAAGCTAACATAAGATTTTTTTGTTTCAAATGTACAGTTCATAAATATTAATGAGTCATGTTTCTCATGGTAGTGCAGCGGATGTGGAAAGGAAGTTTGGTAACCAAGTGTATTGTGGAAGCCCTAGCGATAAGATGTTATGGGAACTCGGATCTCTTGGAATGACTGCGGCAGAACTGGTTTACATTCTGGATAAACTTAAGCTGGAAAAGATTTTAATGGATATTAAAAAATATGGTGAGAAATTCAAATCACTAAATATTGCTCATCATTTTAAATTGCAGCTTTTTAAGAAATCTTAAAAAAAGTAAGGAAGGACGAGGTGCATTAAGGGCCTTAATTGGCCCAAAATTTGAAGTATGAAATATTCAGTTTAAACTTTGACTCTAACAAGCACCGCCCCCTGGTGTCTCTCCCAGATAGATAATGACACTACTACTACGATATAAAATAAACATCAAATCTTGGTGAAAAACACTTTTTCTTTTCAATAGAATTCTTAAGCACCGTCTGGTGACTTAAATACGAACATTATGAATAATATTATGTTTCAACCTTGTCACACTGTGCACACAACACCAATTTTATAAAAATGTTTAACGCTATTACAACTTGTGTAACTCTGTTAAAATTGTAATGTACTGTTCATTAATCATACATATAAATTTTTTGTCATTGCCCCTTGTGGGACCTTAATTGGAATAAAAAATATTGGTATTGGTATTGGTATTGGTATTGTAATAAAAGTATCATTTACCATATTTGTATACTTTATACATATAAAGACTGTATGAGGTCATGAATTTGGGTCAGAATCAGGGTTTTGACAAAAATTGTTAAATTATAAAAAAAATCAAGAATTTTTTAAAACAATTAAGTACCACCAGATGCTTGGATCAAAACCAGAATTTAGCAATATTTTTTCCTCATTATTAAGAATATATATACTAGTATTGAATCTTTTTTTGATCCAAGGCTGTGGGGATACTAATTTCTAAAGTTATGTTATCAAAATCAAGACATTTTTTACAATTATCTTCCAAGGTTGGTGCTTTCAGTGTATTGTGACATCATTATTGAGGTTAATATGGGAAAGATGTTAAAACTGATTACAGAATATTAGAAAGAAATTTCTTCTTATTTATTTTGCAACGTCTGGACATTTACATCACAGTTTTATTTTTTTTGCCACTTCATGGGGCCAAAAAATGCCCTTAATGCCCCATGTCCTTAATTAGTTGATACCAACCTACATGTATATGTGTCAGTCAGGATTGCATTTAGAATGAAAACCAGTATGAGCCTGACATTACAACATTCTCCAGATTTTTCTATATTAGTTCTGAAAAGTCAAGTGTGTAGATATTTTGTAGAAAATTACTGTAATGAACTTTATAGTACTTGTTATAAAATCTAAAAAGAAATGGTGTAAATAGTCATTCAGTCTATTTGATGCATGTATAGTTAAAGACATTGTAAATGATGTCATATGACTAAATCTTTACAGAACCTATTGTTATTGTGAGCCAGCCAGCTGAATCAAAAACTGTTCATGAAGGAGAAATATTAGAATTGGAAGTCCATGCCATAGGTTTCCCATATCCACGATACCAGTGGTTCAAAGAGAATGACAATGATTGGAACATGCTAGATAAAGAAAAGAACAATGTTCTTAGAATTCGACATGTACGGTATGTTCTTTACCACTAGCAATTCAAAATGTGTTCAAAAGATAATAGATTTAAATGTGTCATGTGATATTCAGCTATTTCCTCCTGATTACCAATTTTATAAGTACAAGAGTAATTCAGCCGTAAAACTAGCCATACTTATTTAGATTCATAACTATTAAGTGTAAAGTGGAATTATAGTCAAAATGAATTATCAGGTATTTTATTTGGTCAATCAGTTCTAAATACAAATAACAGCTGTTTAGAAAACTGCTTTAATCTGTTTTCTTTAAAGCTCTTTATATTAATAGATGGATATTTAGATTGCAGCTATACTCATGCTTGACTGAGGTAAATGTCAAACTTCTAACTGAGTAAAGTTCATCATAAGGTATACTGCAGGTGAACCCAGTAAGAAGTTGTCACTTACCTCAGTCATGCATGAGTAGCTGCAGCTGTAACTTGCCTTAAATTGATTTTGTTACTATGATGCATTTACTTGTAAATCAGTGGCTAAACATACTCTACAGGCAATATAATACATTATACATATTACATGTAAATAGTGTTGTTAGCATTGACTATTCAAAAATAGTAGCTTGTGTGGAAAACATAGTATACTGAAGGTAGTACTTATCATTATAATGACTTAACTAGTTTTTTTAATTTTAACAGGGAGTCTGATGCTGGTATTTATTGCTGCAGATTACATAATGGGGATATTAACTCACAAGTAGTGTTCAGTGAAGTATCAGTTGTAACAGTTGAACGATCCCCCGGTCACAAACCAGGTAATGCAAAGCAATAAGAAAGATGAATAGGCTTTTTTTTTATTTTGAAAGATATATTAAATTGTAAAATACATAGGGTAAATGCTATGTACCACATCAAATTTCTACAATGCAAAACACTGAGCAAATTTTGGCCTGAATAACCCCTAGGGTGTCCTCTTTTAAAACTGTATCCCATGACTGCCAAAAATGTAACATTGTTACTGTTATTGAGAACAGGAGTAAAATTTATAGAACACTATAAATGGCAAAAGGGCTAAAGCCTACTGGGTTCAAATATTAATGTGACCTCAGTGGCATGGTGGTTTAAGGTAGTCATCTCTATTGATCACATGGTAGGGTGTACTCAATTGACAAATATTGCCAGTTTTACTACAGAACGTCTGGGGTTTTCTCTGGGTACTCTGGCTTCCTTCCCCAGTAAAAACTGGATGCCATGATATAGCTGAAAATTGCTGAGAGTGGCATTAAACATTAAAAAAGAGAGGCATTAAACATTATTAAAAAAAAACTTATTTTAATGATTGCCTGATATAAATTAGTTGCTCACATTTCATATGTTTCTGAAAAGGCTACTTTTGCTGATTTTGCCATGTATGCAAATTAGAATTATTTTTTCACATAAATTAAAATCTTCTGAACTGAAACAAACATCTTTGTATGGAGGATAATTTGGAGGCCTCTAACCAAAATTACAACTGAGTGCTTCTGACTAGATAGCCACTGTTTCTAAACAAAATTCACTTTAATTTGATTTTGTAAGAAAACCAGATAAATTTTAAGTTGTGGATATTCTGTTTTGCTAAAATTTTGAAAATATAAAGATTATGAAGATTTTGACAACAAAAGTTAAAAATTGTTCTTCTTTGAAACCATTAAGTCAAAATTGTTCTTGACAGTTTTGAACTTATATTTATTATCAATATAGCACTGCTGATGAATAGCAATATACATTGTACAGAATATATATAACTGGTAATTTTAATGGTAGTCTAATTACTACTACACTACTACCATCTGCAAAAATTACAATAGCAAACTATTAAATAAATGCATTTTCCATGTAAAGGAGTATTCAGTACATACACAAATTAGATTTTCAGGACTAATTGCACATTTTTTTCCAGAACCACTTAATCTATAAATACTTTATTGTCTGTGTTAACATTTAATTAAAAATATTAAAAATGAACAATTGTGTTTCAGTGAAGTCAGATGAAAATGAGAAGCACGGCACATACAGATATGGTAAGAATCATTACGGCAAAGAAAGCATATACATCTATTATCAGGAGTTACTAAATTATTATTAACTGATCCAAAAACAATGTTTTATTGGTTAAACATGCTTTACATACAAAACAGGGGCCCCAGTGGCCCAGTAGTCAAGGAACATGTAGTTCGTCATCTGCTATTGATCACTTGACTGTGAACACCCAGGTTAGCGGTTTGAGCTTTACTGCAGACAGTGTGTACTAGACTCCAACTTTAATTGACTAGAATAGCCAGCTTTCTTCAGGTACTCTGGTTTTTTCCTCTTAATAAAAACTGGTCGCCATGATATAGCTGAAAAATTGCTGAAATTGGCATTAAACCCCATTTAACAATCTCAATTACACACAAAAGAAAGCTTTTTGCAAATAAGGTGGCATAAACTATTTTGGAACATTCATTTAAAAATTTGTTTTGCTGAGTTTTACGTGTTAATTGGACATCTAGCCTCCCACAAAACAATCATACTCCTTCTCTCTGAGAACAAATAAAATTTTCTAATAAGCATAGAACTTACTGTCACATCACAGTAAGAATTCAGATTCAAATTTGATTATTTTATGCTTAGGAGGAACATGTATTCAATAAAATGACAAGCATATATATTTATGTCAATTTTATTTGCTTAATGTTTTGGGATACATCTGATTAAGTTTCAAAAATGAATATGACCATTGAAAGCATCCTCATAGATGCTTAGAAATTAATCACATTTGTTAGGCATATTAGAATTAAAATAAACGATTACAGCTGGGCTTTATAGGAAATAGATCATCACTTGGTATAGACTGTTGACAGGTCGGTCTGGGATCCTGACTAAATATTCTCAATACTGTAAGCGGACTTCCGATTTGAATATACAGTCAGGTCACCATCATTCGGAATGCCTCAAAATTGCCGTCCGTATTAACTGTAACTGACGTAATTCCGATACAAATCATTATGACGTAACGTCCGGCGTTCGGTTATCAAATTCAAATAAAAATACAGTTTACCAAAAGAATGCTTTTATAGATTTATGTCTCGTTTGTGGAAATAACTCTACGGAAATGGTCAGTTTAGCTCGAAAGCCGGAAAACAAGAAGCAAGTAGATACTTTATTTAAATTGTATTATGACAGTAATTTCCTATGGAACAAACGCGCGAAAAGTTACATAAAACATGGCGTTTTAAACAACCAATCAAACTGGGTAGTAAACTGGTGGTGACCTGGGGTTATATTTGAAAGTGAAGCTTGTGTAAATGAAAAATATTGCACCAGGAGACCAGGTTAGTTGACAGGTATATTTTAATTTGCATAGAGCCCACTTGCAATTTCTTCACAACCATCAACACTTAAAAACATGCAATTATCAAAGAACAATACCCTAAAAAGGGTGGTATTGTCCAAGGTCTTTTTATTTATATATAAATTGGAAAGGAAAGGTGTGGATTATACCTAAATACATTCTCCATAGAGTTTTTTTTAAACCCCTTGATTGTTGTCTCTGGCAGTCCCCATTTCGTTGTTGTGTTAAAAGCGGTATTTTCGAACTATTCTAACAGGATTCTTTTATAAACTTTCATATTTATACTTTGTAATGATATTAATTTTTATTAAAATTAATTTTAGTAATATAATATTAACTATATAGGACTCATAAAAATTAAAACAGATACGAAAATAGCAGATGTTTAAATTGTTATGCTTAAAATGCAAATGACATTGTTTCGTAACATTAAGTTGTCCAATATCAATGTTTTGATTAAAATCTTTGAATGATTAAAATAAAGCGTGTAATAATCTTTTCTGTTTTCTTTGTTTTCGTTGAAAGTTGACAAATTGATTTGTTTTGAGATGTGTGAGTATTGGTTTAACAACGATCAAAATAGACGATATGACAATGCACTATTTTGTTTATTACAATCGCAAGAAATAAATAAAACTATAAACATAAATGATATTTCAAGAGTGAATAAATTACATATTACAGTAAAAACTTTAAAAAAAAGTGTGTCCAAGTCAGATATCTTCATTTCAAGATGTATTTTGAAAACTTGTACGTTCAGATTGTGCATGCACATAAAAATTTGTCTGCAATTTTATGGTCCAAGGAAGGGGTGCGGACAATACATACATGTAAACCCTAACATCTACAATAATGCAGATAACTCGAGAACAATACAGAGATATATCCCAACACATACGGACGACTCAAGAACAGTACATAAATATACCCTAACACCTACAAAGGTGCAGACAGCTCTTGAAAAACAGAGATATACCCTAATACTTACAAACATACAGATGACTCAAGAATGAAACAAACGTGCAGAAATGTGTTCATCCAACTAAAAACATAAACTACACCAGCACAAGACAGAATCCTATTTAGTTGATAAGCTTTTCAAAACAGCATGTCCACCCAAGGAAGGTATAGATCTATTGACTTTGAAAAAGTGCCATGAGAAGTCACATGTTTCCTAACACTAATTTGTTCCCTTTGTCAGATCCATAATATAAGATGTTGCATTGACATTAGGTATCGCTGTAAAAAATAAAGATGGCTCAATAAAGGCAGATACTGTATTTGTCATTAATCTGGTAGGATTTGGGGGTGAAATGCACAAACCTTGTTTATTTAAGTATATTTGTAACTTGACACCCTGAGACCCAAAGTTTACAGTACAGAAGAGCTCAAATATTTCTTTACTGGAAATGTGGTTTTTTTATAGAAGAAATTTGGACTTCTTTCAATATTTGTACATGTACTACTAATGTAATATTTCATAAAATTTTCAATTTTCTAAATTTTCTTTTGCAGGTTCATTGCCATCATTTGAAGTTCAGCCAAAAAATGTAACAGTTAAGATAGGTGATGGTTTTATCTTGGAATGTAGAGTCCTTAGTAAATACCCTGTCATCTATGATTGGTATAAAAACCACGAAATAATCAAACGATCAGATCAGCCATTTTATGAGGTATTGTTTAAGGGCAATCTTAAGAATTAACTTATTCTACTCACTTATTTTTCTTTTATTTAATTTGTTTTATTTGTTGTTGGTTCTCATAATTCAGTTATGAATAAGTTGAGGTATTTATCAAATCTTATTTATCATGTAGTAAGTAGTGAAAAGTCTTAACAAATAAGTAATGATGTATTCTGTAAACAAATTGCAGATAAAAGCATGTCTCTTACAATGAAAACAAAATGATATCTCTTATGAGTGATTGAATGCATACATTTATTTGAGCTGATTATTTTGTCTTATATTGTATGAAAATATTACAAAGAGAAATTTTTATCTTAATTCAGCTAAGCTTAGTTTAAATTAATTATTAAAAATTGCATTTGTTTTAAAGTACCATATTTAAGGATTGATCTTGATATCCTTAATTTACATTGTTCAAATTTTATGAAAGTGACCAATAATCTATTAGTCAGACATATTAAATAAATTCAGCTTTATTCTTTTATAAATAATTAAATATTTCAGTCAGGAGCATGCCTCAAATAGTTAATATATTTAACCATCAGTAACATACTAATACTTTGAATAAAAATGCAGTATTAACTTTACTTTAAAATTTATTTTAAGTTACTGATAAAAAAATGTATGTTTTTGTATGTAAGGCATTAGTTTCTTTCTAAATTCTGCACCTGGTTTGGTTTTGTTCTTTTAAAAGAATTAGCTTTGTTACTAGTTATATGTTTATTTCTAACTGACACTTGAAATTAACATTTATTATTTGATAAATTTAACAGGTGAAAGCTGCCTACAAAGCACACATTGGAACATATGAATGTCGAGCAAAAAACCAGTTCGGAGAAACCATGAGTGACATCATTAATGTCACAGTTGTTTCTTGTGTTACCAGTGGAAATGGTAATATATTAGTGGAGTTCATTTAGAAACTTGTGTGAATGGCATAAGATTGTTATCTACTATTGATCACTGACATGTCTACACTAGGGTTGTGAGTTCGTCCAATTTTCTTCAGGCTGTACTTGACTCAAGGGGTCTCACTTGATCCTCTTTAAAAAAAAATGGATGCCTGAAAATTTGCTGAAAGATGCACAAAACTTAAAAGGAAACAAAACTTGCACATCAGAGTTAAATGTTAAAATCTAGATCTTTTCAATATTGATAGTAGTTTTAAGTATGCAATTTTGATTAGCACACAAGTCATTCAAAAAAATAATAATGATAAATCTCAAAATTTGAAATTAATTGAATAGAAATCTTAAAATCATTCTCTTGTAAACAAAAAAAAGAAAACAAAACAAACTCATATAATATTCTTGTTTTGAAAATTAGATTACATGGAAGCTACATATGCTTGCAGTTAAATATCTCAGTTTAATTGCCAAACTTTTAAACACAGAAATCGATTTTTATTTTAGTAAAAATTTTAATAAATCTATATAACAAACACATTAAGCATTTTTATAGAATTTTAAAAAATAGTTATGAAAGCATGTACAAATTACATTAGTGTATTATATACCTGTATAAAGGTACATGTACATTTCTTTTTATTCTGCAGATTTTTCTGGAGATGTGCCACTTATTGATCAAATAGGACCAACAGGTAAACTGTTTACGATGTCATTTAGTGCATGAAAAGTTGACTATTGTATGCCAAAATCATACTTAATTTTGGAAAAAGCATTTCTCTTGTTCCATTTTTAGTCTTTGTTTTAATTTGGCATTAAAAAAATTATCAGAATTCAGATTGGAGTTTCATTGTACGAATTTTTCTTTATTACAAAAGTTTTTTGAAGTCATCTTAATTCAAAATTTTATTTCAATAAGACCAGTATATGCTTTACTGTTGAATAAATATTTCAAGTAGGTACAACAAATATTTTCATTTTGATTATTTTTTGCAGAGATAGAAATTATATCAAACCCTAAGACTGTTATAATAGAGTTTGGTGGTGACTGCATGTTTAGTTGTGAAGCTCGTTGTAATAAACCTTTAGTATATCAGTGGCTAAAAGATGGCGTTCCCTTAGAAGGTAAATATAATCTTTGTCTACTATCTTGGGACATTATGTATCACCCTCCATGCGTTTTATTTTATTCAATAAGGTTATTCAGAAAGAATCCTATTTAAAAATTAGATATATTGTGGTTTTTCTTAAAATAAAGGTCAAGTTTCATTTTGTTTGATTTTTCAGTTTGCAGTTAATGTTTTGGTTCAGAAATAATGTTACTAATTTCTGAAACAAACATGCAAATTTTACGTGTGATATTTATTTTATTTTTCTTTCAATTACAATGCAAAAATGGTGTTAAAAAGGTGAACAAAAAAACTCCCAACTTATTGTTTCAAACTACAGTTTGCCTTCTATTTAGTTTACCTGTACTTCAATTGATACACCTTTGTTGCTGTTACAGGTGAAATCAAACCTGACTTTGTCTTAAAAAAGGTCCAGAGTTATGATCATCAAGGGCTGTATAATTGTATGGTATCAATACCTGGAACGAAGTATTTACGGCTGTCCTATCCTGCTAGTCTTTCCATTAAAACCAACGACAAGCCGGAATTCAATCGTAAGATTATTGTGTGGTGATGGTATTCTATGGACAAGAGAAAAATTTATGAAGACTATTTTTAAATATTTACTTTCAATTTAAAACATTGTAACACGTGTTTTGCAAGACAGTGTACATGTATTTAAAATTCAAATGTCATTTTTATTGTTGTTAGTAGTAAATGCTGATCTATAGTTCTTATTATAAGGAACTATTTGGGCACAAAAGGGTGTATACTAACTAAATACATGTACCGTCAAATGGTCTTCAAACAAAACTTGGTGTCATTTTTTATACAAACTATTTAGCTACTGTCAATTAATGTCAAAATAGAATGGATTCATATTATATGTTTGTTTGTTAAATGGTGTTTAACGCCACTTTCAGCAATTTTTCAGCTATATCATGGCGTCCAGTTTTTATTGGGTGAGGAAGCCGGAGTACCCATGGAAAACCCCAGACCTGCCGTAGGAAAACTGCCAATCTTTTTCAATTAAGATTGGAGTCGAGTACACCCTACCTGCAGTGAGAATCGAACCCGCAATCTCAGTGTTGGCAGACCACGTGATCAATAGTAGAAGAACTACCTTGACCACTTGGCCACAGAGGCCCCTGATTCATATTATAACAGACAAACTTACAGGTCTGGTACTTTTTTAAATATACGAGACTGGTGCAAAGGGCAGCGAGTAATAATTTCAAACTTACAGGATGCTAGCAACATGATAATATGGGTCTATCAGATGAGCACATTTGTGTAACATCTACCCACCCTGATACATATTCTAACTACCCATTTTTACTCTGTGTTTACCATGCTAGTTAGTATAAGATTAACAGGCACCAGTTGATGAGTTAATTGGAAAGACATTAAAATTTTGCTTGCCTCTTCTCCTCTAAGCATAATTATGGAGACATAAGGAATATTGGATGGCTTAGAGGCAGAATAATCAGTCCAAGTTTGGTTACACGTCTTACTGCTCAGTTATATCTATATTTAACTACCATGTTGTCTAGTGCCAAGCTGACATGTTAAACATGAACTGTCATTTGTCTTCATACTTGATTCAACAAATTTGGGTCAAAATTTAGTTGTGTAATATTTATAATATAAAACATATGTGTTTCTCTTATAAAACCATATATAAATTACATACGAAGCATATTGTATATTGCATACGAAGCATATTGTATATTGCAGCCAGTGATAAAGTTGCTCTGCTGATTGGTAATTTTGACTACAGATGTGAATCTCCTTTAAGTGCCCCTAAATCAGATGTTTACACCATGGCTGAAATATTTCGAAGCTTAGACTTTAAAGTTGTGTCTTTACTTAACTTGACGAAAATAGAAATGTTATCTGCAGTGGAGGAATTTGTTAAACTAATAGGGAGTGAGGTATATGCAGTGTTTTATTTCTGTGGGCATGGTTTTGAAGAAGAGGCCAAGTGTTACCTAGTTCCGCCTGATGCTAGACATGGCTATACAATGGAGGACTGTGTTTGTGCAGAAGATGTATTGAATCAGATGCAGAGTTATACAGAACCTGCTCTTATTGTTCTCATTTTGGATATTTGTAGAATCAGGTAAGGGAATTTCACTAATGTTAAGAAAAAAAAGCTGGAAACCTGGATGCTATTTTTAAACATTATGTCTGTTCAATATGTTACATATTTTTTATATGCCCATTATTTTTACTAAATTCCAAAACATATATGCATGATAAATGGTCAAGTACTGATCAATTCCTATGATTATTTTACATTTTTAGTGGTACAACAAAATACTGTTTATAGCATAGTAAAAATTCCTTTCAACCCCTCATTCCTATACACTGCTTTTGTTTGGTCATTGCTGTTATTATCAGTTTACATGAAGGGTAACTAGGAATGTCAATTGTAACCTTTATATCAATATGTTGTAAGGCAAGTACACCCTTTTTTCCCACTTTAAAAAATCTTACTGATTTGGACATACATGCATGTCTGCTACTGGTATAGGGGATTGTACAGTTAGATTGGGCCTGATTGAAAAAAAATGCGTACATATTTCTGATGGTTTTGAAAGTTTTTTTTTTCATTAAAAAACATTTGACTAGTAAAAACTCTAGATTAATAAAACACTGAAATTATTTGTACAGAAACATATCACCATCTCAGAACAGGGACCAAGATCATATGTCACCAGGGTTAAACAACTTTAAAGCAAGAGGAAACACTGTTTTTTGTTATGCAACGTAAGTACTAACTTTTGAAATCTAGATGCCCAGAGGAGACATTTGGATTGCCTATATTCTTTTTCGACCCGTTAGATAGAAGACCCTTAATTCTACTAGGAATTAATAAAATTTGTACTTTAGTAACAAAATTTTATACATGCCATGTCAATACTGTAAAATTGATGTTAAAATGTGTTCTGTTCATTGTATATGACAGTCATTAGTAAAGATCTTTTACATTAACCAGTTGTTGCACAAAAATAAAAAAATACTTTTGTTGAGCTATCAAAGAACAATAGGGGCTGTGAGTTCCATACCAAGGCCCTGGAAATTTTCCTGAGTCATGCCAGACATTTTACCGGTCATCATATAAAAGTACAAAGTACTTTTAAAAAAAGGCAGGCTAAGTAAGGTTTAGCATTAATACTTACTTTTTAGCTCACCTGACCCAAAGGGTCATGTGAGCTATTGTTATCACTTTGCGTCCGTCGGCATCGTCGTCGTCGTTGTCGTCGGCGTCTGTAAACTGTTTACATTTTAATCTTCTTCTCTGAAACCACTTGGCCAATTGTGTTTTTTATTTTGATTGGTAACCCAATATGGACACCACCTCAAGACTTAGTTAAACATAGGACCCTATGGGGAAAAAGTTTAAAAGGGCTTCTTCTCTGAAACCGTTTAACCAATCAAAACAAAACTTACTAGCAATATTGTGTGGATGGTCCTCTATAAAGTTTGTGTTTTTGATGGGAATAGGAAATTCAAAATGGCCACCACCGCAGGACTTAGTTTAACATAGAACCCTATGGGAAAAAGTTTTAAAAGGCTTCTTCTCTGAAACCGGTTAATCAATGGAAACAAAAACTTACTAGCAATATTGTTTGGATGGTCCTCTATAAAGTTTGTGTTTTTTATGGCAATTGGAAATTCAAAATGGCTGCCACCGCAGGACTTATTTAACATAGGACCCTATGGGAAAACGTTTGAAAGGCTTCTTTTCTGAAACCGGTCAACCAATGGAAACAAAACTTACTAGCAATATTGTTTGGATGGTCCTCTATAAAGTTAATGTTTTTTATCCCAATCGGAAATTCAAAATGGCCACCACTGCAGGACTTGGTTTAACATTCGACCCTATGAGAAAAAAGTTTAAAAGGGCTTCTTCTCTGAAACCGTTTAACCAATCAAAACAAAACTTACTATCAATATTGTTTGGATGGTCCTCTATAAAGTTTATGTTTTTTATGGCAATTGGAAATTCAAAATGGCCACTACCGCAAGACTTAGTTTAACATAGGACCCTATGGGAAAAAGTTTTTAAAGGCTTCTTCTCTGAAACCGGTTAATCAATGGAAACAAAAACTTACTAGCAATATTGTTTGGATGGTCCTCTATAAAGTATGTTTTTTATGGCAATTGGAAATTCAAAATGGCCGCTACCGCAGGACTTAGTTTAACATAGGACCCTATGGGAAAAAGTTTTTAAAGGCTTCTTCTCTGAAACCGGTTAATCAATGGAAACAAAAACTTACTAGCAATATTGTTTGGATGGTCCTCTATAAAGTATGTTTTTTATGGCAATTGGAAATTCAAAATGGCCGCTACCGCAGGACTTAGTTTAACATAGGACCCTATGGGAAAATGTTTTTAAAGGCTTCTTCTCTGAAACCGGTTAATCAATGGAAACAAAAACTTACTAGCAATATTGTTTGGATGGTCCTTTATAAAGTTTATGTTTTTTATGGCAATTGGAAATTCAAAATGGCCGCCACCGCTGCAGGACTTAGTTTAACATAGGACCCTATGGGCAAAAAAAAAAAATCTTCTCTATACAACCGGTTAACCAATGAAACAAAGCTTTCTAGTAATATTGTTTGGATGGTCCTATTTAAAGTTTATTGAAAATTACAGGACTTACTTTAACATCAGGGAAATGCCACCTTCATTGCCTATAAAATCAGGTGAGCGATACAGGCTCTTAAGAACCTCTGGTTATTGTGTTTGCTTAAGCTGGGATGTAAATGTGCTTTTCCTTAAAGTTCAGAATTAAGGTCATTTAAATTTTTTTCAAGACGGTGGTAGATATTAGTTGTTGTTTTGTGATGGGTTCCTATGATATATGCATCGTTCAAGAAAGGAAATATACGTAGGAAAACATTCTGCTTCCTAAAATTTCTTTATTTAAGATGACATTTTGTCTATTAAACAAAGTAATGGCAAACAACATTTTTTTATGAACATTCGTGAGACATTTTCATTAACTGGAAGTAGGAAGTTGTTACAAAATTACAACAAGTGCAGAACATGTCCGGCAAATATGACCGTTTCCAGACCCTCGTTCCATACCTATATATTCATTACCATTGATGGAAAAACTGACTGAAAAAAACAAATGCAGCAATGTGCCATCATATTTTGAGTTCAGCTTAAAGTAAAATTTGTGTGAACATACCAATCAGTCTGTTTACTGATACAGACTGTAATATGTTGTATAGCACTCCTAGCTTTGGAGGACGTCTGGTGAAAAGGTCACTTTATTGTGATGGCACTTAATTTTCTCCATATTCAAAAGCAAAGTTGAAGTCACATGGTAATTTAGAACAGTCACCTTTTGATGTCTTTCAATTTAATTGTCATTTTAGTCACAGTGTCTTGTTTTTCTTGTTTCACCAAGGGGAATAATCAGTAAAGTGTGAGATGGTTGCCACAACACTTTCATTTTATACATAAAGCATAGTGTAAAAACACTTAACCAGCAGATACCAGTTAAAAGCCAGTAAAAAAGAAATATGACATGACAAGCTGTGATATAAATTAAGTACTGAAGATTAAACAAATGATTGCTATGTGTGTTGACATGACAACAAAGATTTAAACTATATTTGAAGTCACTTTCAAAATATTTATATTTTAATGTGTTTAAAATGTGACATGATGTGATTTTTTACTTCTACTTCATTAATAATTCAATCCATTGTACTTTATGACAAAGATACATTTATTTAACAGCTTTACACCAGTTTTTTTTGCAGTGTAGTATTAAATATTTATGGAAATGTGCAATATTGTTTGTTTGTTTGAATGTTGTTTAATGCCACTTTCAGCAATTTTTTCAGCTATATCATGGCACCCAGTTTTTATTGGGAGAGTAAGCCGGAGTACCTGGAGAAAACCTCAAAATGTGTAATAAGAAATCGGGCAAGTTGATAAAACTGTCTTCTAATGCTTCTTACGATATCATCACTTGTTTGAAATGATCCCTTGTCAAGATGAAAATGCAATTAAAACTTGCATACAATAAAATTTAAAAAAATTAACAACTCAAAAACAAAGCTTCATGCTATATAAAGAATCAACTTCCTGTCGTTCCTACAACTTCTTTCTGTCTTATCCACACTTCTTCCTTTCAGCCTCAGAAAGAAGAGTGATTTCTCCCTATAATTCTGACCCAGCATGAGCCGTGTATCTGTAAAAACTAATAACTTCTAAACAAACTACCAAATATTATTCAAGAATGATTTTGTTACAGGAGTAAGGGAATGTATGCATATGAAGATATGCACAATGGGATACTTGTGAAGTATTTAAAGAAGTATCTACCTAAACAGATGAGTGTATTACAAGTCTTTACCAGTGTTCAAGAAGGTAATTTGCTGCCATATTCTCTGTATATTTACCACAAGCGCTACCTTGCCTTTCTTTGTTGTATTGAAATGTTTGCTTTTCATCCGTCACTCTGAATTTTGATAACTTGATTATTTTGTAACAAAAGTAGCATCCCATTTCATTTGTATGTCCCACCAACAAAAGTTAGTGGACAGGACATACAGAATTTTGATCTATTCATTCCTCTGTTTTGTGATTGTTCATTTATCCTTCCCACCTCAGGTTTACCTTTGCATTGAAGCTTATTTTTTGCTCACTTGACACTTCACTATTGTCATGCCTTTGGTCCATCGTTGTCTGTAAACTTTTTACATTTCAGTCTTCTTCTGTGAAATCACTGGGCCAATTTAAACCAAACTTAATCAGAATGTTGATTGGATGGAAGTTTACAGAGTTTTTGTTTTTCATTTTTTCATTTCATTTTCATTTATGCTACCACCGCATAACTTATTTAAAGGAACCTATGGGAAAAAAGTTTAATAAGGCTTTTTTTCTTAAAACAGGTTAATCAATCAAACAAAACTTACTACTAATATTGTTTGAATGGTCCTCTATAAAGTTTATGTTATTTATGCCAATCAGCAATTCAATTCAAAACCACCACTACCACTGGACTTAGGGTAGTGTAGCATAGGACACTGTGGGAAAAAAGTTTTAAAAGGCTTCCCTTCTTCTTTGAAACTAATTAACAAATGGAAACAAAACTTACTTACTAGCAATATTGTTTTGATAGTCCTTTATAAAGTTTGTGTTTTTTTATGCCAATGAGAAATTCAAAATGACCTCCACTACAGGACATAGTTTAATATAGATTTAATAAACAAAACTTGTCATCAGTATTCATTGGATGGTCCTCAATAATGTTGATGTTTTTTTATGCCGATCTAAAATTCAAATTTGGCACCATTGTAGGACTGAGTTTAACATAGGATCCTATTTGAAAAAAAGTTTTAAAAGGCCTCTTTTCTGAAACTGGTTAAACAATTGAAACAAAACTTACTACCAATATTGTTTGGTTGGTCCTCTATAATGTTTATGTTTGTTTTGCAAATCAAAAATTCAAAATGGCTGCCACTGCATGACTTAGTTTAACATGGGATACTATGGGAAAAGGTTTAAAAAGGCTTCTTCTCTGAAACCAGTAAACCATTTGAAACAAAAGTTGTCACCGGTATTCATTGGATGGTCTTCTATAAAGTTCATGTTTTTTGCCAATAGGACCCTGTGTGAAAAGACTTTTTCTCTGAAACCAGTTAAGCAATCGTAACAGAAGTAATAAGGAATATTTATATGATGGTCTTCTACTAATTGTTTTAGGGCAATAAGACAGTAAAAATGGTAGTCGGAGAATACTCTGCCATCCAACGCTTTTTTTTGCGTGGGACGTTGGAGAGCTCTCCATAAGCAAAACAGCTGATTCAGCATATTTCATCGTGTCCAGATGTTATAAAATATTTTTGTCCAGTTAAACTATATATTCACTTTTTAGATATTTTTCTCTATGAATATAATCATTATGCCTTCAATCATGCTGATTTAAGCACTGGATTTAAGTCATGTTGTTGTCACATGACTTTTGGTTCAAAATGAAAGTGAAATGTAGGAATGTAAGGGTATTGATGGAAATGAACTTAGAAATAGACTTAAATCAGCTGCATTGAGCAGTCAAAACTGTAATTATAAATCATTATCGTTGGTCTTCAAAAAGAACTTTATAGTGAAACAACATGCTCCCAATTTGGGGGATTACACTTATGTTTTTAATGAATGCAAATTGTGCATTTGGTTAATGTATAGATTGTTTAGCTTTGTTTAATTTATATATTTAGATATAGGTAAAGAAGCTCAGTATTACCACATACAGATACCAGAAATAAAGTCCAATCTTCTACAGCCTCGAAGATCGCTCTCAGACAGGATATCAACAAAAGGTCATACACAGGCCTACAACAAGAGGACTGTATTATGGAACAATGCACATGGTAATGTATACAACTTGTTATCTCTGACTGAAAATAGGTTTATGACCTGGTGAGGTGAGATTTCTGGTTGCTGTTGTATTCACTGCATGTACAAAGCAACACCTGTAGAAAATTTTGTTAACTAATATACTATAAAATGTTTCCTTGAAAGTTTGCACCTCATAAAAAAAAAATGTTCTCATTCAATTTTTCTAATCATTTGGGGTGGGGATGCATTTTATGATTTTTTTTAAAGGAATTAATTGCAAAAACCATTATTTCTTTTTAATATAAAAAGGAAGGTACCCGAAAAATAAATATCAGAATCGAAATCAACACAAAACAGGAAATTTCCATATTTATGTCGGTAATTTTTTTTCAAAATGTGATTTAAAATTTTATAAAATTGTGGCAGGTGAGGATAACAATCAATTATTGTTATGACCAACAAAAGTGCAATTTTTCTAGTTTTCATTATTTTTCAGTGTTTGATTTCCAGAGAATTAAATAATTTAATTGATTGTAGTATAAAAGTTGTGTATAATTACAGAGAAGCCTAAATCAGAAGAAATACTGATTCCTAAACTGGGTGCTAAAGTCTTGTTAGAGTTCCAGACAGAGTTCTCCAACATGCTGACAATTTTCTGTACTGTTACATCAACTACAGGGAAGTCATTTACAGATCATTTGGGATGTATTGGTCATTTACCCAAGGTAAAAATCTAGCACAGGTACAAACATTAACTGTTTGTATCATTAAAAGTAGCATAAATGATGACAATGAAGATACATGTAT
The DNA here is from genome assembly GCA_944474755.1 of Limnoperna fortunei. Classification (NCBI taxonomy): domain Eukaryota; kingdom Metazoa; phylum Mollusca; class Bivalvia; order Mytilida; family Modiolidae; genus Limnoperna; species Limnoperna fortunei. Next base: position 61,386,813 of record OX104116.1, read on the forward strand.
TATAGTCAAAATACAATGACCTGTTAGGCATATTTTACCTATTGGTCAACCAATTCTTAAGACAGATAACAGCTGTTTAGAAACTGCTTCAATTTGTTTTCTTTAAAGCCTTCATCAGTGATAGCTTGGACATTTAAATTGCAGCTACTCATGTGTGACTCAGGTAACTTTCACTTCTAAACTGCATTAAACTCTATGGCAATCTCTCCAGTAAAGTTACCTGAGTCATGCATGAATAGCTGCAATTTAAATGTCCAGCTCTTTCCGAGTAAGAGCTTTAAAGAAAACAGATTGAAGTAGATTTCTAAACAGCTGTTATCTACTTTTGAAATTGATTGAACAATAGGTAGAAAATACCTGACAGGTCATAGTATTTTGACTATAATATTTGTAAACTTAGTTGCTTTGCTATTAAAGTATGTGAAGTTTCACTCTTAAACCCAATATATATTTTTATAAGCAATCTATATTCTGCTAGAAACATGTGTAGGTGTTCTCATAAAATAAATTTTGGACACAGACCCAGTACTTATCACCACCAACAGGAATCCCCCTACAAAAATCACTCAGGTAGAACGATATATGGAGAGCAAGCAAATGGTTTTTAAGGTATCCGGACCATAATTGACCATGTGATTATATTTGGTGTCCCGGATGTCCATTGTTTTTCAATGGAGCAGACCTCGGTAATGTTCGGCAAACATCGGAAATACTATTTGAGTAACTAAATTTTTTTCCTCAAAATTGTGAATATTGACTCAAGTAACATAATTTATTTTATTTTTATCATTAATTAGCAATACATTGATTTAATAAAGCTGTATATCTTGGTCGAAAAATAAAATTAAACGGTAACTTCAATTATGGGTCGGATACCTTAAATTTTCCTCCCGTCACAGAAATTAAGTACTTACAAGATATTTTGTAACAAAAAACATTGCACTAGGTCTAAGTCACAGGTAAACATAACATTTTGAACAAAATCGGGACAAAAGTACATAGAAAGGTTTCAAGTTCGTGACAGTAGCCTGAAAAGGATTATAAATTCGTCTTTCTTATCAGTAATTTCTTGTAGCATACATTCAGTACATGTGTGTGTGTACAAAATATCACCTTACTGAAAAAAATATCAATACATAATATTTCCTGTCATAAGAGATCCATGTAAAACACATTGACCTCTTCAAAAGTCTGTAACTGAATAATATCAAATTTTCCCCCTTACAGAATTCCCTCTACATCATGTGTTTTTTTTCACTCACTAGTTCTTTTTAACCAAAATTATTGTGGTACATTCATGAAAATTAAGGTTTAAGAATTTTGAGCTATTTTAATAAATATAATAATCAATTGGGTGAATATCAAAAATATGATTACTCATGTCGCTAAATGCATCTGTTTAAACCTGTTCGGGATAAGTTTGTGGACTTGTTTTATCATATTCCATTTGTGGCACTCGTTATCATATTTTTGATATTAACTTGGCTGAGTTAATTATACCATAAATATTGAGCAATTAGTGTCATTACTGGGACCACCTTTTTGAAAGGAAAGACATTCAGTTTTATTTTTAATTTTCAAAAAGTCTAGATCTTTTGTTACTTTTTGTTACAAAACTGAAGTTTGATTGAATCAAAGATTGTAAAGATTTCCCATTAAAAATTTAATAGCTTTTCTTTTTTAGCTTTTAGGTCACTTAAAGATTTTGACTCGGGTAAGATGTTTGATGTGTGCAAAGCTTCAACTGTATAAAGGCTGACCTTTTTGTACATTTATTTGAATGATTTTATAATTCAAAATGAGTCAAAGATCTTTTTGAGCTATTGTTATCACTTTGTGTCACTCGTTGGCAGCAGGGGCGGCATCTGTAAACTTTTCGAAACCAAACTTGGCCATAATGTTCATTGGATGGACCTTTACAAAGTTTTGTTTTTTTTTATTTGGGTTGGAAAACTAATATGGCTGCTATCGCAGGACTTAGTTTAACATAGAACCCTATGGGAAAAAAGGCTTCTTCTCTGAAACTGGTTAACCAATCAAAACAAAACTTACTAGCAATATTGTTTGGATGGTCCTCTATAAAGTTTCTGTTTCCAATGCCAATCGGAAGTTCAAAATGGCCACCACTGCAGGACCACTGCAGGACTTAGTTTAACAAACGAACCTATGGGAAAAACTTTTTCAAAGGCTTCTTTTCTAAAACCTGTTAACCAATGGAAACAAAACTAACTTACTATCAATATTGTTTGAATGGTCCTCTATAAAGTTTATGTTTTTTTTATGCCAATTGGAAATTCAAAATGGCCACGATGGCAGGACTAAGTTTTACATTGGACCCTATGGGAAAAAAGTTTAAAAAGGCTTCTTCTCTGAAACCGATTAACCAATCGAAACAAAACTTACTGCCAATGATGCTTTGATGGTCCTCTATAAAGTTTATGTTTTTTATGCAAAACGGAAAATCAAAATGGTTTCCATTGCAAGACTTAGTTTAACTTAAGACTCTATGGGAAAAAGTTTTAAAAGGTTTCTTCTCTGAAACCAATCACAATAGATTTACTTGCGCTTTCGATTGATACTGGGTCGATCAATTGAAAGGGCAAGTAAATCTATTTTTACAAGCCCCTGTGAATCAATTAACCAATGGAAACAAATCTTACTAGCAATATTGTATGGATGGTCCTCTTTAAAATTGATTGAAAATAACAGGACCTAGTTTAACTTCTGGGAAATGCCATATTTATTGCATATACAGGTAAAATCAGGTGAGCAATACAGGCTCTAGTTTATTGTTGTGTTTGACATGACAATAATGCAAATATAATATGGGATGGGTAGAGAGCATTTTTTATCTTTTACCATTTTTAGCTCACCTGATCCAAAGGATCAGCGTGAGCTATTTTCATCACTTGGTGTCCATTACTGTCGTTGTCAGCCATAAACTTTTCACATGTCAATCTTCTTCTCCAATTGGAACAAAACTTGTCAGAAATGTTTATTGGTTGGTGCTTAACAATATTTGAATTTTTGGTGCTGATCAAATATTAATGTGTTCTGATTGGCTGAATTTTAAAAATCTTTTTCCAATAAACCGCTTGGCAGATTGATTTGAAATATTGGCGATGTTTCTTAGATGGTCCTCCACAAAGTTTGAGTTTTTTGTGCCTATCCAAAATCCAAGATGGCCACCATAGCAGGACTTATTTTAACATAGAACCCTATGGGAAAAACATACAAACAACTTCTTCTCCAAAGCTGTTCATCACAATGAAGCCAAATTATGAAGAAATGAAGGTTGGATAGTTGTCCTATTATTTTGAGTTTTTCTAGTTAATTGCAAATTCAACATGGCTTCCAGGGCCACTTATGCGTTCTGACTGGCTGAAATTTCTCAAAATCTTCTTCTGACAAACCCCTTGGCAGATTGATTTAAAATATTGCATAAATGTACTTTAGATGGTCCTATACAAATTTTAGTTTTTTGTGATGATCCAATATCCAAGATGGCCACCACTGTGGAACACAGCTTAACATAGGACTCTATGGGAAAAGCTTCTTCTACGAAACTGTTCCACACATTTAAACCAAATTATTCAGAAGTGAATCTTGGTTAAATATCTTATTAATTTGAGTTTTTTTAGCTAATAGGAAATTCAAAATGTCTGTTAGAGCTGCAAATGTGTTCTGATTGGCTGAAATCTCAAAGTTTGTTTCCTCACAAACTGCTTGGCAGAAGGAATTGTGATATTGTAGATATGTACCTCAGATGTTTTTCTACTAATTTTGAGTTTTTTTGTTTCAATCCAAAATACAAGATTGCTGCCACCATGGAACATTGCTTAACATAATAACCTAAAAGAAAACATAAAACGGCCTCTTGGCTGAAACTATACTACACATTTAAACCAACTATGCAGAAATGAGGCTTTGACAGTTATGTTTTTAAATTGTTTTTCAAATTTTTAGATGATTTGTAATAAAACATGAAAGCCTGGGTCAGAAATGCATTTTGATTGGCTGAAATTTCAAAATTTGTTTCCCAACAAACCACTTATCAGATTGATTTGCAATATTGCAGAAATGAAGCTTGGATGGTCCTCTACAACGTTTGAGTTCTGGGGCTTATTCAAAATCCAACATGGCCACCATTATGGAACATAGCTTAACATATGACTGTATGGGAAATACATGTACTTACAAAGAGCTTTTTCTCAGAAACTGTCCTACAAATGGCTGCTGATTGGAAATTGAACATGGCAACATTCATAAAAATAGCATCTTCAAATAAACTCTTTAGCATTTAACATCAAATTTGCAAGAAAAGTCATGTCTCCTAAAAAGTTTTTTTGTTAGTCAGGTGAGAGGTACATCTAGTTAATAAGGATAAATTAATGCAAATATTATATTTAATGTAAAGAATTTTTCCATTTTTAAATAGGATAAAGATCTGAGTTTCATATTGTTTTTTAATTTTGGAAATTTGCCAAATGTTCCTTAAAAGATTTCATATGTATACAAATTCTTTGAATGGAAATAAAACTGGTATTCATGTAACATAAAAAAAGAGAATTTATTGAAGTTATCTGCTTCAGATCTAGCAGCATTTCCATAAAAGTTCTTATGGCCAAATAGCCCCTTAACAGCAAAGCCTAATAGCCAAATACCACCTGAACTGATTCATGCCATATCATTATAGCCAAATAGCTCCTTAACAGCAAAGCATAATAGCCCAATACCTCCTTAACTGATTTATGCCATAGCATTATAGCCAAATAGCTCCTTTACAGATTCAGTTATTTAACACAAATATGAACAATATCTCATTAGAGTTTGAATAACCGGAATTTTTTATCAAAGATTTTTTGGCTTATTGCCATTCAAGTTTTATGTTCTGGTCAGCAAGACTAGTTAAAAAAGTCATTGACAGATTCAAAACAGAGACATAATAAGCTTTATGTGGATGATATCTTTTCTCTAGTCAAAAAAAAAAAATTTTCCATGTAGTGTTCAGTTATTTTTTCATTGATATTGTGATCTGAAAGTGTTCTAAATATTGATGCCTGCTTTTTAAAGTAATAAATGACCACTCCCTACTCTTCAAAAAATGTGATATAAATGTTTTATATCAAAACCCACCAAAAGACAATATGACAGCTTCTTACTAGTGTTAAAAAAAATCCCTTCACTACAAATCGGTAAGATTCTGTCAGTATTGGACAAACATGCAAAATCTACATGAGAATTTTTGTAAGTCTAATGGGTTCTTGCATATGTTTTTGGGAAAGACCGGTTGATCTTTCACGAGTGAAATTTTATGTCTTTTCGCGAGTGGAGCGCAGCGGAACGAGCTAAAAGACAAACAAATTTCTATCACGGGTGAAAGATCATACGGGCTTTCACAAAAGCGCATGAAAGTACCTATTTCTTCCGTAAACCAACAACTTTCACATCGTAATATCCTATAGATTCTCCATTTTTTTAGACTCCATTGTCTCTGACATCCAATCAGAATGCCAGAAACAAGAACGTCAAACAAGAACGTTGTTATGCTACCATAACAACGTTCTTGTTTCTGACGTTTTGATTGGATGACGCAGCAAGTACAGATGTGTGCGCGTGAGCTCATCTGTACTGGGTCATCTGTACCAGAAATCGGCCATTTACGGAAGAAAATAGTTTGATGTACAGATATGGCTTTGAATGACATGAAAACATCTAGCATTAATAATTCTTTTGCAGAAAGTATATTTGAACTTAATAAATACTTTTGTTTAGTTTTATATTAATCAAGAACAATTATTATTTTGATTACACAGCTTCTGTGCTCCTCAGGCAGCATGTAGTTTCCACTTTTCTTTCCTTCCTTCCATCTTCATGTCATTTTGACCTTCCTAATATTGCCTCAGAATGAATGTCATTAGATAGTGTCACAATTTTTTTCATATTTTATCAGTATTTCAATGGATAGAGCACAGTTAATAGTTTTGACCAAAGTTGTATTTGGTTTTTGTTTTATTTTACACACATTTTCTGTTTATAAAATACTACTCAGTTCAATGCGAACTATTATAGATTATGTTTTGTTTCTGGGTCATCTAGTCAATTGTGTAAATTCTTAATTTAGCACAAATTTTATGCACATCATTGTATTTTTGGAATATATGATATGATTAGGAAATGTTCATAAAAAGATATGCATATATTGAAAATACTTATTACTTAAAATTAAATGTTATACTCAAAAAGTCAATGACTCGCTTTAAAATTTTCATAAAAAGATATGCATATATTGAAAATACTTATTAATTAAAATTACATGTTATCCTCAAAAGTCAATGACTCACTTTAAAATTTAAATACATGTATCTATTTCTCTCACCAGTCCCATTATGTATTATAGAGATGTATTTTTATCAGAAAAAGTTTAATTTTTTGGAGATCAAAACTAATCAATGAGTGATGACCAGTGATAGATTTTTTCCTCGCAGATTTAAAGTTCCCATTGATTTAACTACTGGGAGAACAGTAGCTATTGTATTTAAACAATGGAGACAGTTCATCTTCCAAAAATAATACCCTGAAAAACTTCAACTTGTACACAGGAAAAGTTTCATTTGGTCAGCTATAATTTTATATAGGATCACTATTATTTTATATAGGATGTACTGTAATGAAATTTCAAACTACATGTATGTGCTATTCTGTGATTATCTTTATGTTATTCTGATTTTTTCTTTCTATTATTATCTTTTGGTTATTCAGATTTTTTCTATCTATTTTAATAGTTCAATCCGTTTGCTTCAGCTCACAATCATATATGATGAAATGTTCATGTTACTTTTCAACAGTAAACAATCTCTACAAGCTTCTTTGGCAAATAAAACTGATGTGTATAATATGTGGAGGCTGAAAAAATGTTCAATCAAACAGTCAACACATTACTTAATCTTTTCAAGCCCTTATTAAAAGTGTTGTCATGAAACTATACAAATATTGTTTTTGATAGCTTTTAATGATAGTGTGAGTGTTAATCATAATGGTAGTTATAGGAACAAGGGTCAAAATGTGTACATAAAGAGATCACAACTAAAGTTTAAGTCATAATAAAAAATGGAATAAATGTTTTATTTTTCAGACAATATCTATATATGGAAGCGTTACCCAAGTTCACGACGACCCACCTAAAACAAAGATTGTGTTACAGGACTTACAGAAGTTAACAGTATGTTAATTTAATAATTTGCTGCCATTTATATCATCATTGCCAGATACATATTTCTAAGTTTTGATGAAAACATTAATTGCTTGTTATAAAATTAAATATTTGAATCTGTTTGAAAATGAATACATGTAGATGTTTACTGTTTTTGGAGCTGGTCTTGACATAACCTGCCACAAATTATGACTTTTAATTTTCAATCATTGGTGTTGATTATGAACTGTAAGTGCTAGGGGGTATGACCATCCCAGTTGCCACCCTTCTGTTTTGACGTGATCTGTTCAATGATATAGCCTTTGTTTAAATTCACTGCCCAGAGAATGTGAAATTTTCATTAATTTAAAGGATTTTATTTTCACAACACATAGATGACAGTTATGGGCCATGGCAAAACTTTTTCTTTTATTCTTTTATATTTGGTGATAAAAGTTCTTCAGCATCCTGATTGTGATTTCTTGATTAGACCAAAAATGCATCTGGTATATAAAATTTATAAAGTTTCTAACAATGTTATTTCATTAAAAAAGCTGTGTAATAATGTGGCCTCAGATTCATCTGTACAATTACCTTTTATGGTAATGTTCTGTTAGTGTCAGTCAAGTCCATTAAGACTAATTTGTACAAACACAGTAAAAACCGTTCAGATAAAATGATGACTATTTTGTCCAAATTAACATATATTATTCATAATAATATATAGGGTTAAGATGAAATAGCGTTTTTATATGTTGGCATAATCAGAAATGATTTCCAAACCCTAGTGTACTGTTTGATGTTTTATGTCAAATGAGTAGTAACTAGGTGCACAATCTAAGAAATAATAAATCACTTCATAGAGATCAAATAGGTTGATTGATTGATTTATTGTTGTTTTAACGCCCAGCAAGCAATATTTCAGCCATATTCAGGAAGTTATCAAATAGGAGATAGTTAGGTCAACAAGAGGGGAATATTGGCTGTCATGGGAAAAGGAGGGTTTAATGGATAGGGCCATAATAAATAACCTTACATTTGACCATCATATGATAATCAGCGTGCATTGTGGCACACCACAGGTTTA